>CAUYQG010076065.1:0-28483 GCA_963574415.1 Tarsius wallacei | reverse complement strand
TTTTTGATTTATTGTAGAGATGAGGTCTCACCAAGTTGCCCAGGCTGGTCTTGAACCCATGGGCTCAGGCAATCCTCTCACCTCAGCCTCCCAAAGTGCTGGGATTATAGGCATGAGCCACCGTGCCCGGCTTTTATTTTTATTTTTGAGTTGGAGTCTCACTCTGTCGCCCAGGCTGGAGTGCAGTGGCATACTCCCAGCCACCGCAGCCTCGACCTGCTGGGCTCAGGTGATCCTTCTGCCTCAGCCTTCCAAGGAGCTGGAACTACAGGTGCATGCTACCACGCCTGGCTAATTTTTGATTTGTTGTAGAGACGAGGTCTCGCCAAGTTGCCCAGCTGGGTCTCGAACCCTCAGGCTCTGGCAATCCACTTGCCCCTGCATCCCAAAGTGCTGGGATTGCAGGCTGAACCACCGAGCCCAGCCCATTCTATAATTGTTTTAAAGGGAAAAACATGGTCATTGTAAAAAAAAAATCCCAGTAGATCAACATCATTGAGAGGGGAAGGACAGGGAGAGAGAACTAGTAATAACAATTTACCTGTAAAATTTCTTGAGAATAGACTACAATCGCGTGCAATGATCCAACCCACTAGCTCAAGGGTTGGCAGGCCATAGCCCACCGCCTGTTTTTGCAAATAAAGTTTGATTGGAACAGGCCACAGCATCCTACAGATACCTTCTAACCCTATGACGTTAGGGTTGAGTAGTTGAGACAAAGGTCACGTGGCCCACACAGCCTAAAATACTGACTGTCTAGCTTCTCCCAGGAAGAGCTTGCTGACTCCTGCCCTGGACAGGACACTCCTTCTGCAATGACATACAGCCAGCCTGCAGCCACTTCTGTGTCCTCTGCCCCCATTGGGTATGTCTGCCTATATCTGTGCTGAAAGTCAGAAACTAGACTCATTGTTACGTTTTGCAGGACCTGGCACATTTCTGGCCGCGACAAAGTCCACATGATAGAAATACTTCAGTTTTGTTTGCACAAGGGGATCTCAGCTGATGTCCTGCTCTGTGGCTGCAGAGGCAGCTGCCCCGCTGGACTCTGTGCAGGAATCCCCATAGCCATGGGGCACCCTGTCTCTGAAACCTCTGGCTACATTGGATGGCTGGAGAGCGCCCCCCCACAATACCCTGCTCTAGCCCTGCTTGAGACCACCACAGAACGGCTTTCTCCAAGCCACCAGGCCCAGGACACCGTCGGCACCCACCAGTCAGGCCGGGCCAGGGTGGGGTGGGCAGTCTGAATTAGGTAAGTGTAATGTGCAGATTTTCGTTTGTAAAGAAGTGACATCTTGTTTCTTTCACAGCGAAGCATCTGGACCTGTGCTTGTGAAGCATCACGAAGCAAGCACCACACCGAGCACGAAATGAAAAGTGTAAATTCACTTGTGACTTGCAGCCAACAACAATGGCACGGAATGGGACGCCTGGCCCAGCGTGTTTAATCTGCCCCTAGTCGTGTGTGCATGATAAATTCATTCTTGAACAAACACGCTCTTCCGAAGTAACGCAAGTGCAAGTTGCAGCCGAGCACAGCTCCCAGACAGACCAAAGCATTGCCACTCTAGCTGGCAGATTTCACTCGGAGGCTGTCAATGCTTGTTCCTCTACGGTGAGAAGGAGAATGGCAGTCAGGGTTCCCTCAAGAGCTCTGAGAGTGTGTGCATAAGCAATGTGTGCGCGCCAATGTGTGTGCGAACACATGCACCAGTATGTGGGTGGACGGGGCAGAGAGAGCCCCACGTTTCTGGAGAAGAAAAGAAGCTGCCCAGGGCTGTGCTCCCCACCCTGGAGAAATGGCCATGTCACTCAAGCCCTGCTTGTCCGCCTGAACTGGGTGTCAAGGGACAGAGCCTTCTTTTTCTCAGCTAATGGTAGTACGTTTAATACCGTTTCCCAGGGATCTAGTGGCCGTCTCAGGCTAACGACTCAAGGCAGATTAACTCATCTGGTCACCATTTGTGGGAGACACAGGACAGGGGTGTGTGTGGGGGGTCTCATCTCCATCACTTAATTAAAGAACTACAGGCGTCTGGGTCAGCTGGTGGCCATGTATGCTCGACAAATTGTAATATTTTGCTCATTAAATTTCTGGAAGGAGACAAAGCTCGGGCCCTCACAATTCTTCAGTTCCCAAAATAAGCAGTCCAGCCTTTGGCATTTTCTCCACAAGCCTGATTTCTGGGGAGCTGCCAGCACTGGGCAAGGATTCAGTGATGCTGGCCTGAGGCGTGCAGCGTGGCCTAGCAACAGAGCAGGCGTCTGACCGCTTGCCCAGCAGGACTCATGGGCCCTCTGCCCACAGCGCCCTGAGTGTTTCAGGAGCGGGCAGCCCAGCAAGATGGGGCCTTCCTGCTCCACCCTCTTCAGAGAAGACTTATCCTCAGACTTGAGTAAGGAACAGGAGCAATGTGTAGGTGAGCACAGGGGCTCACACCTGTAATCCCAGAATTTTGGGAGGCCAAGGTGGGAGGATTATTCGAGGGCAAGAGGTCAAGAGCAACCTGGGCAACATAGTGAGATGTCAACATAGTGAGAGCAGCTGGGACCACAGGCACACTTCACCATGTCCAGCTAAGATGGGGATATACTGCAGGGCCATGAAAAGTGGGGATTTTGTGATGGCTTAGTGGCAGCTGTTACAGCTGTTGCTATGAATAGGAAGATGCTTTCTTCTTACCCTAATCTTCAAAGCCTGAGTCAAACTTCTGCTTCTTTGGTATTCATTTCACTATTGCAGAACAGGTTACTGTTTCTTTTTTAATTAACTAAATAAGAGAAGGAGAAAAAAGATGCCACATTTGGGAATAAAATTAAAATGGCTTCAGGAAATTAGAAAAAAAAGGTAACTAAGCACTGCCTATATTAGTAGTCGTCTGGAGGAGTATGTCACTGATGGCTGTGTCTCTCTGTGGACACCATAACCCAGGAACACTCCTGTGAGCCCCTGTAAAGATAGACCTGCTGAGTCTCGGCTGTCTTTCTGCAGTACCTTACCTGGTCAAGGCAAGCCCTCACCGTGCCCTTCCTTGGTGCTCCTGTCTTGCCTGGAACAGTCCTATGTCACTGTCACTTGTGGTTTTGCCTTCTACCCACTGCAGCAACACGCTTTGCACACAGTCGTTAATTTAACGACTCACCAATCAAACAAGGAGCACGTGAGGAGCTGTCTTCTCACATGTCTGGAAAAGGAAGATAATTGTCTTGCCCTAAAACAACTGCCAATCCAGATGAAAGCAGGTCTTAAAATTTTTATTTTTAATTTAAGCATATTCAGAATGGGCATTGCCAGGGTGTGAACACACAGCCCACCGAGTGCTCCATGAGTTCAGAGTGGGAGGAGACAGCCCAAGGGTCAGGGCGGAAGAGAGAAGCCCTCATGAGATAAGAAATCCCTGGGGGAGAGCTGGGTCATCCTGGGAGGGTTGCCTGCTGCTGTCCTCTCTGGACGCACTGACTGCGGCTTCCTCTGTGGGCCCCCGGAGAAGGGGTGGCTTGCTCTGGCCCCGAGGTTAGTGCCCGGTCGCTGGCTGTGGAGGTTGCCTGACCCCAGCTCCCCCACAGAGCAAGCACAGTTCTCTTCCCAGGGATGGGAGAGCCACAGCTGGGCTCAGATCCCACTGATCCTGATCCCAGGGCAGACAGGACCTCATCACTCACAGGCCCTGTCCACCAACACCCAGATTTATTCCGACAGTGCTGGCAGGCAAGCTGGCTTGGGTGCTGGTTCTTCCTCAGGTCCTCTTGCATAACAACAGCAATAATACAACCAGAATCGTGTGATGAGTACATGATATCAGTGCATTAGAGCAAATAAAGTACTTCGTATCACATACAGTACGCAGTGTGAGGTAGAATGCACCAGCAGCATAGGATAGGAACAAAACGGTTGTGCATGGCTTAATGACACGCACTGAGAAATGTGTTGTCCAGTGATTTCATCATCTTACGCACACCTACATGGCACAGCCCAGGCTCCACGCACAGCCCATTGCTTCTGGACCACAAACCTGGACAGCCTGTGGCTTTACTGAATACGCTAGGCAACCATAACACCATCGCAACTAAACATTGAAAACGCACAATAAAAATACAGCATGAAAGATAAAGAATGTTCACCTGCACAGGGCGCTTACATGGATGGAGATTGCAGCACTGGAAGTTGCTCTGGGTGGGTGGGTGAGTGAGTGGGTGGGTGTGGAGACCTAGGACGTCCCTGTGCCCGGCTGTAGACTGCATAGACGCTGGACATTTAGGCAACACTGAATTTATAAAAAAAATTTTTCTTTCTTCAATAATAAATTAGCATTAGCTTACCACAACTTCTTTACTTTGCAAATGTGTAATTTAAAATTTTTTTACTCTTTCATAATAGCGCTCAGCTCAAAACACAGACATTGCAAAGCTGTACAAAAACATTTTCTTTCTTCATAGCCTTCCTTATTCCACAAGCTTTAGACATTTCTTTTTTTACTTTTTATATGTTTTTGCTAAAAGCTAAAACACAAACACACACCCTAGCCTAGGCCTCCACAGGGTCAGGATCGATATCCCAGTCTCCCACCTCCACGTCTCGTCCCACTGGAAGGTCTCAGCGGGCACCAACACGCACGGTGCTGTCATCTCCTGTGATGACAATGCCTTCTTCTGGAACGCCTCCCGAAGGACCTGCCCTAGGCTCTTTTACAGTCATTTTTTTTTTTAAGTAGGAAGAGTGCACTCTGAAGGAAAAAGCAGAGGATAGTAAACATACAAACCAGGAACAGTCATTTACTATCATGACCGAGTACCATGCACTGTGCGTAATTGCACGTGCTAGACTTTTCCACAACGGGCAGCATCCCCACAGACACATGAGTGACGACTTGCGCTATGGTGGCTATGCTGCCACTAGGCGAGAAGGATGAACGCCCCCCATGAAAGTCTTACAGGACCACCATCATATAAGCCGTATGTGTGGCCTGTCATTGACAAGACATCATGTGGCACGTGACTGCATAACTCAAGATCGGCTCGAGGGCTGATCGGTAGCGCATGGCACTTGTGTGACTGGCTCGCTCGGCTCAACCCACAGACACCCCACAGGAGACCAGAAGCTGTGTCCCGGGCTGGGGACACCGGGCTGCTGTGACCTGGCAGTGAGGACGCAGGGGAGCCGGCGTCTCCCTCAGCCTCGAAATGCGCCCTGGTGTAGTATCTTCCGGAACCTCTACCTTGGTTCTGATCTCAGCCCACCTCCTCTGCCTCCTGGCTTCCCCGGCCCAGTGCCCAGTTTGGGAGAAGCCTGTCCTGTGGAGCCTGGCACTGTGAACACAGCTCTGCGAGCTCTCATCAGGCTCTTGTCCTAGGAGGCACCGGTGCAGCAATCTTCAGACTTCTCCTTAGGCCGCTGGCCAGCCTCGAAATCCAGAGGGAGCTGATATCAGCATGCAAACATCAGAGAAGACAACGGGCACACCAGCACGCATCAGCACAGCCCAGGCCAGCTGGTTCTAAGGTTCTGTCTCCTCTGTCTGTGTCTTTTTGTGGATGTATGCATGTGAGGGCATTTCTGTGTGTGTCTCTGTGTGTGTCTGTGTGTATGAATGTGTATGTGAGGGTGTCTGAACGTGTGTCTGTGCATCTGCATGCACAAATGTATGTGAGTGTGTATGTGTCTTGTGTGTAAATGTGTGTGTGTCTCAGTAGGTGGGTCTCTGTGTGTGAATGTGTGTTTTCCTGTGAATATGTACTTCTCTGTTTGTCACAATGTGTCTCTGTGTGTGAATGTGTGTGTTTCTGTGTTTGTGTGTGTATAAGAGGGTGTCTGTGAATGTGTGTGTCCGTGAATGTGTGTATGTAAGGGTGTCTCTCTGTGTGTTTCTGTGTGAATATGTGCTTCATGTGTGAGTCTCTATATGTGTGTCTGTGTGGGAATGTGTGTGTGTGCTGGACCACCAAGTAAAATAGGTATTTTGCATTTTGTGGTGGATTAAAAGTAAAGAACTGGGAAGCTCTGAGCTGGAAGACTGGCATTTTCAGACTTATTTCTGGTTCCCACAATGCCTGCAAAGCGTCTGCTTCTAGTCAGTCCTTAGCAGAAGAACAGAGAAGTGAGCATCTCAATGAAGGAATTACATCCGTAGCTAGGGATGGGCGCAGGAGTGGATATCTCCATGAGGGAGTCATATTCATAGCTAGCAATGGGCGCAGGAGTGAAAATCTCAATGAGTTACGTCCATAGGTAGGGATGAATGCAGGAACAAACATCTCATTGAAGAAGTTACATCCGGTGCTAGGGATGGAGGCAGGAGTGGACGTCTCAGTGAGGGAGTTGCATCCATAGCTAGAGAGCATTTGCGATTCCACTCATCTTCCTCTGCTCCACCAACGACCAGTCCCTGTCCTCCCTGCCTCCAAGCCATTCCCTACCCAGGGGCTGCACCCCCTTCACTCTCCTGCGGGAAGGAGCCCTGCTGACCCTGCATCAGGGATGGTGCAAAAGCAGAGCCCTCCCACCTGGGTATTTGCAAAAGTGAAGACCCTTGTGATATTGCGTGCCACAGTGCGTGATGGGGGAGAGTAGTGCCTGATCCCTGGCCCCTACGCCAAGCCCAGCAACCCTCAGCACCCCTCACCTCTGCCTTGGCCGGCTGCTCTCTGCCTACTACCCCCATCCCCAACTCCTCCACACTGAGGGGACCCATCCTGGAATCTCTGCTATGCAACTGCCACAGCCACACCAGACCCTGCTTCCCTCCTTTGGGGGTGTCTGACCTCTCTGGGCTGAGTAGAGGCAGAAGCTCTCCTCTAGGGAGTCCAGTGTCTGACCGACTGGTGTCTCATAGCAGTGAGTTTGGAAGGTGGCACCACAGTCACCCATCGGGAAATGCAGATGTCCTGCAAACGGCTGCGTCTCAGCCAGCCCTGGGTGGGAAGCGGAGCCCCTGCTTTGTCATACCACACCTGAATTATTCACAAGCCCTGCCCGGAGAAGATGCTACTGCTTCCATTGATTCCCAGAGAATCTTTGGGAACTGAGCCGAGTCCAACATTTGGCCTGAGATTAGGCCCTGAGCCAAGCTCACTCCTGGCATTCTGTGTCAGCAAACCAGGGCAGAACCAAAGTGGCCAAATGGCCTACAAGATGGTCTCTCCCAGGGTCCCTCTAAGAGCTTCCCTCACTCAAGGAAGGAGTGGAGGACACAGAGACTTGAGCAGGGGGTGAAAGGAAGCTTTAGGGCACAGGTTGTCTGGGAACTGACTCAGAGAGCAGGGCTGGGCCCACAGGCTTCCCTGGGGGCACCAACTTTCCCCTTGGCTCCTGAGCAAGCAGGGCTACTTTCCTTGGCCTGTGAGCGGCTCTAAACATCCAGGCTGTCAGCCTGGGGCTGGGCCTTCAGCTGGCAGGGAGTGCACGGCTCCTGAGGAATGAAGGGCCTTTTAAGTGCCTTTAGGAAGCAGGACTTCTGAGTGGTCTATTGATTCCAGAAAGCGGAATGGTGTTCCAAGTAAAGCAATTAAGAAGCAAATTTAAAACACACAAAAAGCCAAACTATCCCAAGAGACCAAGATGGTTTTATTCACTGGGCACCGATGAGGGTCCTGTTTCTGGCTTTCATGTCTAAATCCCCAATGTTGACATAATTCCCGGCACAGGAGTACACAGCAAGTGTTTAATCAGTGGCAATGATGCTTTGATTTCCAGGGCAAGAGAAAGCCTTCTCCCACCAACCTTCAGCTCCCACCCGTCCTCGCCAGCACACCCACATGTCATCCTACATCATGCCACACACACCCCACACACCAGAGGACACACCCCCCACATACCATAACACACACACACGCCATAGGACACACATACACCCCACACATAACATCACAAAACACTTACAAGCACCATTAAGACACACACAGAACACACATCACAAGACACACCCCACACCATACATACACACACACGCCCCACCATACACACACCCCATACACTCTAACAAACACACACCATAGGACACGCACACACGACCCCCATATCACATCACAAAACATGTACAAACACCATTAAGACACACATAGCACACATCATAAGACACATACGCCCCACACCATGACACACGCACACAAACATACTTTCCACACTCAGACTCTCCTTACGTGTTCCAGGGCCTGAAATTCCATAATCACAGATACCGTCTCGTGAACGGAGGCCCGGACCCTTAAAGAAAGGCTTCACAGGGTTGTTCGGGAAGTCTCCGTGTCACTTCAAACCAGGAGTAAGCGTGTTTGCCAAACCCTTCTGTCAGGCTCCTTTGGTTGGGGGCCGGGGCTGGATGCAGAGGCAGAGGGGGCGATGTGCCAGATAGGAGAAAAGGGGACCAGGGACCAGGCCCGCCCTCCCTTCCGCTCCCTGCTCCCACCTCAGACCTCCCCTCCCCCCGCCCTCCCCATTCTGCCATCTCCTTCCTCCACCCAGCCCTGCAGACCAGAGATCCAAGGGACAGTGAAGTTGTCTTTTTTTTTTGAGTTGGAGTCTCACTCTGTTGCCCAAGCTGGAGTACAGCGGCACACTAATGGCCACCGTAGCCTCGCCCTGGAGCTACAGGCATGCGCCACCACACCTGGCTACCTTTCTTTAATTTATTGTAGACGATTTCTCGCCAAGTTGCCCAGGCTGGTCTCCAACCTATGGGCTCAGGCAATCCTCTCACCTCGGCCTCCAAAGTGCTGGCATTATAGGCATGAGCCACCGCGCCTGGCCAGGGAAGTGAGCTTAAGGAGTAAGGGGGCAATCCTGTCATCACAGCCTTAAAGGAAATCAGCTTAAAAGGAAAAGGGGTGTGATCCTAAAGAGAAAAGCCACAGCCTTAGAAAGAAAAGGACAGAAATAAAACCTCAGATTTAGAATGCATGGGGTTTCTCGTGTCAACTAGACACCGAATGAAGTCACCAAACCCAGCAGGTGGGTGTTGGGGCTTCCTGCAGGGAGCAGCCCAGAGTCTCTGGTGCAGGGCAGGCATCACTGTAGAATTAGCAGGGAGGCTTTATCAGAAGGGGGTGCAGATTCCTCCATACAAAGCTCTGCCTGTGCTACCAGTTAGCGTTTAAACATGAAAATAAAATTAAAATGCTTCCCATAGAAGAATCACAGAAGTGGATGGAGATACGGAGACTGGCAGATGGGATGACCCTCCTGAGACCACGCAGGGCATTTCCAAGAGCTGGGGCTTGCACCTCAAACCTCGACGTGCGGGCCGCCTGCCCGTCTGTCCTCTTCACTCTTGGGAGTAGACACAGCTCAGGGCAGACAGAGGCAGCTGTGGGACTGGGCTTTGTTTGGGAAGATGGCACCAGCAACTGTGTTACAGGTTTAGAGGAACGGCTTATTTCTGGTCTTTGGTGGCATTCCAACCGGGCGATGCCCTAGTCACAGAGCTCGGGCTCTGTCGTGGCAGCATGGATGCACAGCTCTCAGAGAAGGTGCTGCCACAGCTCCCAGAAACACCTCAGGGACACCCAGACCCTGCCTGGCTAGGTGAGTGGAAAGTCCAAGGGGCATAGTTTAGGGTCACCCGGGCGTGTTGGAGGAACACTCTGTAAGCTTAATGCTGCTCCCCCATGAAGAAAACAAGCTGCCACAGAGAAGCTAGGCCTGCGCCCTGGAGAGGTCCCTCGAGGCATCTCTCAGGTGTGCCTCTTCAGCCTGGGCAGCCGGAATCTACTTCCCAAGGCGCCGTTTCCAAGGCTGCTGTCTTCAGGCTAAACATTCATCTCTGTGTTCTGCATTCTGGATGCCATGGGTACCATCCACAGGGCAGCAACTGAGGTTTCTCAGCTCGAAAGCATCCTGGACAAGTCTCTGCCATGGGACCAGAGCCAGGCAAGGCAAAGAAGAGGCATTTGGAAACGGATAACTAAAATGACGATTCATTTAATCCCACGAAGCAAACATTTATTCACTTGCCCAAACATCTGCTTCATGCCCAGCAGATGGTCACAATGACGATGATGTGCCACTCTCCTTCTCTCTCCACGTGGGTGACACGGCGAACAATATTCATTGTATGGAGCTGTGGACACTACATCAGGTTGGTATGTGCCTTGAGTGCGGCCAGCAGAAGAGAGGGAAGGGGGGTGGGGGGAGAGTGGGAGGCAGGGCCCCCACAGGACCTCATGCAGACTGTGCAGACATCGAGTGTGTGGCCAAGAGGCCACTCTTGCTGGCCCCGTGCTGTCTCTAGCATGCAGGGCCCCTGGCTGGTTGCAGCATAAGAAAGGAAGCACCAGCGGAAATTCCAGCTGCGGACAGACGAAGACCTCAGGCCTGGGCAGGGCGCAGCTGCCTCATCCGTGGAGCCCTGCTTTAGCAGAACCGGTGGTCCTGGGTTTGGGAACGTGCAGGCTCAGATGACAGCGGCTCAGCCCTTGCTTGGGCAGAGCATCTGTTCTCTCAGACTGGGCTGGCAGCCGAGACTGGGGTCAGGGTCGGGGGGAGTCGGAAACCGGGGCAACTAACCTCGGGTCCAGACGCGGTCCCCTGTGTCTTCCATCAGCTAGAAGCGGCCGGACTTTCTCTTCCATGACTTCTGGAGTGTGTCCCCCTTTCGTCCCCTGCCAGGCCTTCTCCCCAGCTTCTCCCACCTTCCTGTCAATTCTCTTCCGTCAGTGGGACTCATGGATCCGCAGTCAGGGCTACAGGGATTTATGTGGCACCCCTCCTCCTTCCAAGGGAAGGGGGCTCAGAAGGATCTTGCAGCATCTCATTTAACTTTAACAGGGAAGCATGAGCAGTCGCCAGTGTACAGAGAGGACACTGAGGTTCTGAGAAGGAAGGTGTCTGGGCCAGAGGCACACAGGAGCAGATGGAGCTAGCAGGACCCCAGAGGCAGGGTGGGCTGCTTACCCCCTTGTGACCCTCCATTCCTCCCCACACGCCCTGGCTCTTGAATGGCCGTCCGGTCCTCTATTCTCTCTTCCCTTGGCATGAGGCTCCCTGGGCTTGTCTCCAGCAGAGCAGTGAGATCTGGTGCTTTCATTGAGGGGGGTGACTAGGGGAGACTAGGATTGAAGTGTAGGCCAGAGGCCCCGCTGGAGAAAGCCGGCCAATGCATTTCCAAGGAAGCCTCTACACGCGTGTGCTGGTCCCCTCTCCCAAAGGCACTGCACAGGCCAGCCTGGCGGGTTTGTTCCAACGTCCATCCCTGGTCTCTCCTTCTCCCCCGTCAGGCCAGCAGGAGGCCGCTGTGGGTCACTCACACCAGAGTCTCTCTTACCACCCAGGGCTCCTTCAGGCTGAGCCAATGAGCTCCCTACCCTGCACTAGCCAGGCCCCCCCCACCCCAGGACTCTACTGAGGGAGCAGCAGGAAGTCCGCATTGGGTGACAGGCCACCTCAGCCCAAGGTGGCTGGCTGTGGCACCGAGCTGAGCTGGACCCACGTGAAGCAAGGGAAAACAGAAGACTTTAGACTGGGGGCAGAGGTCATTTGCAGATCGAATGCTGCGTTACTAATGTTTGCCTAGGACTGATGAAAATACCCAGGGAAGCTAGGTGTGGAAACGGGTGCTTTAGATGGATTCTCACGCAGTGTCCGCGAGTCATATCGCCACGGCCCCTAGAGAAGGGCACTTCCAGTGGGTGGATTCCCGGTGGACGACGCCCAAAGATGTATCCCTACTGACTTCTCTTCTTAGTCATCATTGGTTTGAAATATATAGCACCCATGTAATCGTAAGCCTTGTAATTTGTATAACTTTTGCATCAACGTAATCGTGAGTCTTGTGATGCGTATAACTTTTGTAATGCGTGATAAACTTCCTTTACTCTAAATGGCACCATCTAAGTGTAAAATGCGGTTGTAACCTAAGTCCCATACAATGTTCTAGTCACATGGTTCAGGTATAGGTCCCGACACCTCTGGGCTATAAAAGTGGACTGCGAGGCCTGGAGGATGAGCACAACCATTTTAGAAAGACCTCTGCTCCCTGGATTCAAACTCAGAAATAAACATCTTTCTACCAGTTCCCTGCCCCATGATTTGTCCGTATCAAGGGTGAGCAGCCAAGCATTACTCGGACCATGACATCCACACGGTTCTCAGGGCAAGCACAGGTGGGAAAGAGAGAGCTGCGCCTGGGGGTGTCCGAGGGAGAACGGGTGGAGACTTCGATCACGGGCTGATAGGCGGGGCCGGGGGCTGGGGTGAAGGCCTGGGAACACAGGCCAAGAAATAATGTTGAGAGTCAGCGGCTCAACATTGGCTCCTCTGGCTTCTTCCTTGGTCTCATCTCTGCAGTCAACAAGTTCTTCTGAGCAAAGACATTCACTTCAATACAGAGTAGACTGAGCCACGGGGCAAATACCTCAGACGCTTTATCTAGGAGCAAGGACACCATCGATTGGAGGTCACGCCCAGAAACTTAGGCAAAAACCAGATTGGAAGGAGGCCTCCAGACAGGAAGACATAGAGGGCAGGCAGAGTGGGAGATGTTTCCAGACCAGGAAGGGAAGAGCTCCTGAGAGGCCACTCTATGGAGCACACACACATGTGCCATAGGCTCAGTTCCTCAGGACTCTCGTGGGGACCCCTGGCTTCCCCTGTCAGGGTCACAGGTGGGATTTGGTGAAAACTCATATTGTTGCCTTCACCATGGTAACCAGCAGCCAGTCCTATTTGGAGCCTTTTTAATTGCAGGGCCTGAGCCAGTATGGCTCGGTTGTCTGTGCCTTGCCTGCACGTTGGATGTGATCACACAGAGGGATACCCCCGAGTGAGGACTTCTTGACTCGTCAACGCAGGTGTATGAGCTGCAAGGTGACTGCCATGAGGGGAGCTCAGGAGGCATCTGTGGAATGAATGGATTGATGGGTTTTTTAATCACATCAGTTACATACACACTTAGAATAAGACGAGAATTTGAAACATGTTCCTCAACAGTTTCTGAAAGAGTTTGCAATATTAAAATCATAGTCAATATTCTTTGAGTGTTTATTATATGCTAGGCATTATTTCACGGAATATTCAAAATAATCATGAGTGATAACTATCCCCCATTTTAAACAGAAGATGACTGAGGTTTAAATAGGCTTCATAGCTTGTCCAAGGACACACAGCCGGTAAGAGTCAGGGCAGAATGCCAATGCCTGTCTGGCTGGCTTCAGGGTCAGACACCATACTGATGGCACTACAAAGCCTGATGTGGAAACTGCCACAAGAGTGTGGACTCATGGAAAGATATATAAAATAAGATTGTTTGGAGACCAGGAGCAAGGCAAGAAGAAGGCCAGGCCATCGGTTCTGGCAATTAGAAATTATTTAACCTTCACAGTATTTGTGAAATGAAGTAATGACCAAGTCCGGCTAGTGGATCCTTAGGGTTTAACATCACAAAAAAGTCTCAATTCGAGCTGCCCATCCACATGAATGTTGTCCAAGAAACCAAGGGCTGACTTCCACCCAGTGGCCTGACTATTGTCCCCTACAGATGGAAGGGAAGAAGGTCAGACTGACTGGGGGTCAGAATGACAGAGGCATTTTCTTAGTGGTCCTTAAAAGGTGCTCTCATAGTCCCCTGGCCTCCCTCGAGAGATCCCTGGACTAGAATAAAATGATAGAGATTTTTTCGCTCTAATTAAGCTAAAATTGAATCAACAGATAAAACTCTCTCCATTTTAAAATTTCTCCTATAAAGTTTTCTTAAAACTAATTGTTTGCTAAGAAGAGGCTGCAGAAAGCAAAACAAATGGCAATAGGACTAAATTCATAAATGGATAAAACCATCAGCAGCCGGTACGAGATACTTAGAATACAGGTATGATCAGACACTGAGATTGAAACTATCAGTTGGGCCGTTGCTGGCTTCAGTGTCGGCAGGTCACCATCAGAGACCAGCATCCCCACGGCTTACCAGCTGGGTGGCCCCAAGCAAGCCCCTTAGCCTCTGGAAGTGGTGGGCCCCTCACCGCAATTTGTCCACCTCACCAAGTTGTGAAGGTTCCAGATCATGAGGAAGGTACCTAGCACACGAGTGGGTGTTCAATGGCAACTTTCATTACCACTGTCTTCCGGAATCGTCCACAGAGAAAATAGTGTGCAATTTTAAGCTGTCTGCTGTGAGGACAAATATGGGAACTACTGCCTCGAATTTGATTTCATCTCTGTTTAGGCAGATGTTTACGCCGCGTCAGAGGCAAGCCCTTTTCTGTTGCAAGGCGTGTCTGTGTGGTAGGCCGGCCAGTGAGGCCAAGTCTTTACTCACTCTTCCCTGTCGTCTCCGGCAGAGCGACCCTCACCATCTCCAGATGGAGTGTCAGTCCAGAGCTGAGCTGCCCGAGTTACGGTTACAGACGGAACCAAACTCTGTATGGCTTACCAGAGGAGCAGTGGATTCCTACCCATTCTGTGTGATGTTGTGCGCTGGCGGGCCTTGAGCTTTGCAGAGATGTTCATGGAGCCAGTATGGTGGAAGCTCCCTCCTGGCCTGTGCTTCCAAGATTCCCAAGAGGAAAAAAAGTGAGTGAGAGAGAAAGAAGTGAGCTTCTTCTCCCTTGAAGAGACATGCATCTTTGCCACCCCATTTCATAGGCCACAGCTGGCAACATGGCCCGCTGCACTCCAGAAAGGACCCAGAGGATACTTAGACAGCGGGGAGCCGAATATGCATGACAAACGACTCTAATGGCCGCCACAGGCATCACCACCCACAAGCACCTGCCTCTCCTGCTAAGCCTCTGTTGCCACTAGCCATAAGCCGACAGAAGGGGCCAAGGGTGACCTCCATGAGAGCAGCCGGCCAGGGGAGTGGCACAAGCGGACACCACACAGAGGAGTCCATGAGCGACATGAAGGTGCTGCTTGAGTTCCAGGAAACCGGGAGGCACTCCAGGCACCCATGGAGGGTGAGGGCCGCAGGGTGTGGCCATGCCTTCGTGGCAAGAGTCGGCCTTAAGGGGAGGGAGGACCGAAGTACCGCCAGGGAAGCAGCAGGGGCTGGAGGCAGGAGAGCAGAGGGGAAGGCCCAGACACGAGTGCCCCCAGAGCTGCCAGCAGAGCGAGATGCAAGACAGGAGGGCTGCTTCAGAGAGGAGGGGTCTGTGAGGGGGCCGCGTGACAGCGTTAGGGTAGAAGGCGGCCATCTTTTTGAAGTTCTCCGGTTCAGGGCTTGTAGAAGAAGGCTTTAACCCATAGACGGTTTGAGATCATCTCAGCCTCATGAGTGGGAGGGTGACGTTTGTGAGGCCATGCTTTGAAAGATGACCCTTGGTGGTGTGTGGGCTGGGTAAGAGGGGCACGGTCGGCCCCAGGGTCGACAACCACAGACGACGCACCACTGGTCTACAGAGTGCAGGCTGTGTGGGTGTGAAGGGAAGGGGCCTGGGGTGAGGGGTCCTGGGTCCTGGAAGCAAAGGGGGGCCATGGCTGGCCACAGTGTGCATCCAATTTTCCACTCAAAACAACTGGAAAAGTTGGACAAAATACGAAGAGAGACGAAAACAAAAACAGATGTGAAGGTAGAGAACAATGGCCAAGGCAGGGAGAATGCCCAAGGCCTCAAAGGGCATGCCTGCTGGAGGCGGTCTCAGCACTTAGGCAGGTGCTGAACCGCAGGGCCACAGCCAGCCCCAGAGCACGAAAGGGCTGCTGAGCAGGACAGCTTAGCAGGGCTCCTGGCACTCCACCTGGGTGACAGAAACGGAGGCTCAGGAGGGAGGAGAGTGCCAACCGCACCCTCCCCGTGTCCAGCTGTGGCCCGGGACTACAGGATGGAGTGGAATAGACTGGCCCTCACAAGCGCAGGAAGCCAGCTCTGAGTCTGCTGCATCCCTGAGGAGATGGAAGATCTTCCTGGTCTAACTGAAAGAAAGAAAAATGACAGTCACTCTCTCACTTAAAGGCAAAAAACACCACACAAAATTATAGCAAATAGCTTCTGGGACTAGAAAAAAAAGGCGGTATGCCAAGATCCAGGTGAGTTTCTACTCGAAGATCCATTAAGGTAATTTGACGGAGGAAAAAATCATATAATCATCTCAATAGAAGCAGAAAAAGCATCTTATAAAATGTGACGTTTGTTCTTAATTTTAAAAAGGAACCCTTAACAAACTAGCAATAAAATGGAACCTCCCTTATCTGATTAAAAATACAGTAGAAATCATATTAAATGGCAAAACTAAGTTTTTCCTTCTGGGGTTGAGAATGAGACAAATCTGCTCACTGTCTGCATTTCTATTAAGCATGGTACTAGAAGTCTACAGTGAAATAGGGCGTGCAAAGAAATATAGGGGAAAAAGATAGCAGATCCAAATCAATCTATGCATAAACTATTAGGATTAGCTAATGAATTTACCAGGATCTCTGGATACAAGGTTAATTCACAGACGTCAATTGCATTCCTACATAGTATCAATAAACAAGTATTACGTGAAGTTTTTGAAAATGTAATTTTTTTTTTTGAGTTGGAGTCTCACACTGTTGCCCAGACTGGAGTGCAGTGGCATGCTCCTGGCCACCACAGCCTCGACCTGCTGGGCTCCGGCGATCCTTCCGCCTCAGCCTTCCGAGTAGCTGAAACTATAGGCGCGCGCTACCGCATCCAGCTAATTTTCAGTGTATTGTATAGACGAGGTCTCGCCAAGTTGCCCTGGTGGGTCTCGAACCCGTGGGCTCAGGCAACCCATTCGCCTCGGCCTCCCAAAGTGCTGGGATTATAGGCTGAGCCACTGAGCAACGCCTAAAAATGTAATTTTGATCAAATAGCTAGGAATAAATTCAACATGTGTAAATTCTCTACACAGAAAACTATAAAACATTCTTGAGGGAAATTTTAAAAACTGAATAAAACATACCATATGCATGGATTCAAAGACTAAATATTTAGGGTTATGAATTCTTCCTCAGATGGTGTTTATAGATTTAATGAAGTTCTAATCAATATCCCAGTAGGATTTGTGGTAGATACTGACAAGCTGATTCTATAATTTATATGGAAATATAAAGGGCTGAGAATTGGTAAGACAAACTTAAAGAGAAAGAAAAAGGTGGAAGGACACACATGACTAGACAGCAAGATTCATAAAACAACAGCAATGAAGACAGTGCAGGACTTCAGCAAGACTGTGGTAGGCCAACGGGACAGAACCGAGTCCAGAAATAGACCCACTCACATAAAATAATTGAGAAAGAATTTTAAAAAAATAAATGATGCAGCCGGGCTCGGTGGCTCAGCCTGTAATCCCACGCTTTGGGAGGCCGAGGTGAGTGAATTGCCTGAGCCCGTGGGTTCGAGACCTGCCTGGGCAACTTGGCGAGACCTCATCTCTACCATAAATAAAAAAAATTAGTCAGATGTGGTAGCACACGCCTGTAGTACCAGCTTCTTGGAAGGCTGAGGCGGAAGGATAACTGCAGCCCAGCAGGTGGAGGCTGCGGTGGCTGGGAGCGGCCACTGCACTCCAGTCTGGGCGACAGAGTGAGACTCCAACTCAAAAAAAAAAAAAAAAATGATGCTAGGTCAATTGAATGTCCAAAATATAATCATCTTGATTTCTGTCTTGTACCAAAGGCAATTTCAGTTGGACTGCAGATTGGAATGCGAGAAGAGAGCTAACAAGGCTCACAGAAGATAACACTGGAGAATGTCTTTGTGACTCGGAGGAGAGCGCACACAAAGCACTAACCATAAAGGCAAAGATTTGTAAATTGGACTATACTCAAATTTATAATCTCTGTTCATCAAAATACACCATTAAAAGCATGAAAAAAGGTATCCACAACATGTAACAAAAAGGCTCATAGGAAGGATGTATAAAGAACTCCTACTGATGAATATGAAAAGGATGGACACCCCAATAGAAAAACTTGCACAAGACCTGAATAGGCACTTTACAAATGAGATTCTCTAAATAGCTAATAAACATATGAAAGGCGCCAAACCTATCAGCCATCCGAGAAATTCAAATTAAGACTCTAACGAGATACCCCTCACAACCACCAGAACAGTGACAATGAAAAAGGCTGACAAGACCCTATGTGAAGCCTCAGGAACCCTCTGATCCCCTGGAGGGAGTCTCCACTGATTCAACCAGCTAGATTGAACACACTTGAGCGTGGCCCAGAAGTTTTATTCCTAGGTATGTCTGTACTCCCTCCCCCAAATGCACACAAAAAGCTTTCCATTGGCAGTATTTATAAAAGCTAAAACCCAGAAGCACTCAAATGTCCATCAGTAGAGGACAGAGGGGCATCTGTGGGGTGTGTTCATGCGATGGAGTCCTGGGGGTGATCCCGCTGCACGCAAGAACCTGGACAGTCACAGAAGCACAAGCTGAGCAAAACAGGCCAGCAACTGGAGTGCACGTACTGTATGCTTTCATTTACACAAAGGTTAAAAACAGGCAAGAGTGAAATCCAAGGTCTCGGAAGTAAGGTTGGGGGTGCTTGTAGGAGGGAGGAATGCTGACGGGCAGGGGGCAAGGAGGACTCAAATGGACTCATCTGGGTGGAGTGACGTGGGTGTGTTCACCCTGTAAAAATGCGGGGGGCTACACTCTAGTGGCTGGTGCATTTTTGGATGTGCCTGTTACATGTCGACAAAAGCTTATTCTTTTTTTTAAAAAAAGGAAGAGGTGAACTTTGGGGTTGGTAGGCGGCTTCTGTGGGTGGTGGTTCATTTCACTCAGAAACGTCTCCAGGCCGGGCTTGATGGCTCAGCCTGTCATTCCAGCACTTTAGGTGGCCAAGGTGAGTAGATTGCCTGAGCCCATGGGTTCAAGACCTGCCCGGGCAACTTGGTGAGACCTTGTCTCTACAATGAATAAATAAAAAATTGCTGAGTGTGGTAGTGTGAGCCTATAGTTCCGGCTACTTGGAAGGCTGAGGCGAAAGGATCACGGGAGCCCAGCATATTGATGCTGGGGTGGCCGTGAGAATGCCATTGCACTCCAGCCTGGGCGATGGAGTGAGACTCCAACTCAAAAAAAAGAAAGAAAAAGAAACATCTCCAACTCTCAATGGAGCCCAGTTAGGCAGGGGCAGCAATTTAATAACTCAAGCGCCTTTTCATAGCACTAAGGAAGCAGATTCTCTTGCAGAGAAAATAAGGGCTAGCATAGACAGGTGGCTTTCTTCACCAAACTCCTCCAAAACGTGCTCAACCTCACACGGGGGCTCCGTCTCCATGGGTCTTGACGTATTCCTGACAGTCGTCCAGGCTTCGTCTGATGATTCTTGCCTGGTCCTGTAGGCTTGAGAATGGCTCTACCTGCTAGGTCTCGTGCATTATGGAAGTAAGAAAAAAAGATGAATATCATACGTGCTCAGGGCCTCTCAAAAGTCAGGAGACTCCCAGGCAATTGCCAGGGAAATATATACACTGGAAATATATGCACTCAGGCCTGGAGTATTTCCAGGATTGGGAAGATTTTTATATCTTACCATTCCTGAAGATATATATATGTATATATATATCTTCACACACATAAATACAGTTGACTCTTGAACAACACGGATTGGGGCACTGATCCCTCATGTAGCCAAAAATTTGCTTACAACTTTTGACTCCCCCAAATCTTAACTACTCATAGCCTACTGTTGACCAGAAACCTTACTGATAACACAGTCAATTAACACACATTCTGTATGTTAGATGCATCACACACTGTATTCTTAAAATATAGTAAGCTAGAGCAAGGAAAATGTTACTAAGAAATCATGGCCAGATGTGGTGGCTCATGCCTATAATCCCAGCAATTTGGGAAGCCAAGGTGAGAGGATCACCTGGCCCACGGGTTCAAGACAAGCCTGGGCAACTTGGCGAAAACTCATCTCTACAATTAATCAAAAAAATTACCAGGACGTGGTGGTGTGTGCCTGTAGTTCCAGCTACTTGGAAGGCCGAGACGGAAGGATCGCCTGAGCCCAGCAGGTTGACACTGGGGTGGCCATGAGTGTGCCATTGCACTCCAGCCTGGGCGACAGAGTGTGACTCCTACTCAAAAAAAAAAAAAATCATAAGGAAATACATTTCCTGTTCATTACGTGGAAGTGGATCATCATAAAGGTCTTCATCCTCATCATCTTCACACCTAGTAGCCAAGGAAGAGAAGGGAGAGGAGGAGTTGGTCTTGCTGTCTCAGGGGTGACAGAGGCAAAAGAACATCCATGTATCCGTGGGCCCTTGTAGTTCAAATATGCATTGTTCACTATATATACATAAAACACATATATATATGTATTTTTGACCGAGTCATAAAAATTATGGTGCATCTTAAACTTTCGCATGAAATCAATTTATAGTTTTAGCATCTGTCTCTCCCTCCCTCCCTCCTCACCACACACACACACACACATACACACACACACGTAAATCACAATGACTGTGGGGATGATCTTATTTCTAAATATAAGTAAATGCCTAAATTGGATGCCTTTGTGACGATAAGGCCAGGAGCAATGGCAATGACACTTTTCTCCCCACTCACTGCTGCCCCCCCACCAACGTGAGCCCTACAGACACTGTTTTATTGTTGCTCCCAGAAACGATGCGAGCCCAGCATTCTGGTTCCATTTTCAAGGTAAATAGCCAGGAAGGGTAAGTGACCTAAGGAGGTTCCCGCAGGTTTGCCCCAGCCCAGGGCCTCGCCAGCTGTCCTCTCCTCCTGCTTGCCTTGGATGCCCGTTGCCCCAGTGTGGACCAAGCTGCTCCCCCCAGCTGCAGTCCCAGCCCTTTCAGGAATGATATTTATTGGTGCATAATAACAGGGTTTACAGAGGGCGGCATGTGTCCTTCTAGGTTGACCTGCAGAAGCAGAATGCCGTCCTGTGTTGTGTCAAAGGGGAGGGGCGCTTGGTCGCGCTGAACGAGGGGACACCTCCTCTCCTTTCTCTCTGGCCCCTCCAGGGTCCAAGCATGTTGAGCACGCAAAGGCAGCTGCTTTGAGTGTTGCTGTCTCTTTCTTTAATCTGTACACTGTAGGGTTGGAAGGATCCCACCCACCACAGGGAGCTTGACGAAATTTCCAAGGGCTGCGGGTGGTTTGCTTCACTCTGAGTTAAGTGTACGCTCCTCCCCCTGTCACATCTGAAAAATTCTGAAGTGAATAAGTCCACATTCCTTTTAAGTGAGATAGCACATTCCAAATGATGAAAACAGTTTCCAAAGAAATGTGCTAGAATATTTTGAAAACAGCTTGCACTTGAGGAATGCACGGGGTGAGATTAGAGAGAAGGTGTGCTTCCATCACTACCAGAAATTTTGAGCACATCTCTGGTGACGGACACTCTTCTCTATGAAAAGGAAATGTCCCTAAAGTGGAAATGCAGTGGCAGCCAGAGAGAAAGGCTTCCGGGCCCTGCCTGCCTGGAGGACCGCTCTCCCGCCCCGCCTCTCTTTTCACCGGCATGGGCTCTGAGGAGAGGGCTAAGTCCCTCAAGGGACTGTCCAGGCTCCCCCTGCCTTGCTCAGAGCCTGAGGCATTATATGGATGTGCTTTCTTTTTTCACATTTGCTAAAATTAGAAGCAACGCGGAGGAGATGTGAGTCACCTGAGAGTGCAGCCGCCATCCTGAGGTTCCTCAGAAAGCCCAAGAGTGAGATGACCCCAGAGAAGCTGCAGAAGCGGGAGGAAGAAGAACTTAACACGGGTTCACTCTCTGCGCTCACTCAGTCAGTCAAGAACAACAGCTTACCAACTGCCACAGCAAGAAGCTCCGGGCTGTGTGGAGGCCTTCAGCAGGCACTGCAAGAGGGTGCTAGACAGCGTGAAGGAGATATGGACTGAGGTCCCGAAGAGTGGCAAGGGCAGGAAGTCTGAGCCAGTCCACAAGGACCACTGTGTCTCCAAGATATTCCTGCGTGGGGTCTCCGTCACTGTGGTCCTGGGGAGGCTTCTCACCGCCCGCAAATAGGGGCCTCCTCCTGCCAACACAAGAGTTCACTCCCTTGCCCTACGAAGACCTGCCCTTTGTAATGGCAAAACAAAGCCCTGTGTTTTTTTCTTTAAAAATTGCTCAAATTAAAACACACATACCCCTACCCCATGGGTGATACAGGCAAGGCCGTATGTACTTTAAATTACTATTTAAAATATTCATTTTACAATTAATTTCCATTTATTATGATTTTTTCCATCCACCATGTTTTATTTATTAAAATTTTTCCAGCTTTTCATTTCCTTTAGCTGTAACATGCGTATATATGGATATTTATATATTAAATCCTTTCACCTGGCTCCAGATAATTGCAGAATAGAAAGCTTGCCTCCCTCCCTCTCTCCCTCCCTCGCTCCCTCCTTCCTTGTCTGGTTGTTTTCAGGTGGCTGTGTGTCCCATCTCAGCTGACTTTGTGACGCAGAGGTGTCCAGTCCTGACTCATCCAGACCCATTTGGAGCCAGAGACACGGAGCAGAGGGCACACGCTCACGTGACGAGCTCACCCTGCCCCTTCTGCTGAGCCAAGGGAGAAGGGCTTTCTCGGGGCTCCCACCCAGCGCTCAGCGTGTCTGGCTGAGCCTTTCCATGGTTGCTTCACCCCCTGCGGGGTCCCTCTTTCTCCTTTCTGAGGCTGGAGGCAGCTCAAGGCTGGCCTGACTTCGGTTTTCGGACTCTGTCCCTAAACATCACTGCCCAACCCATTTCTTTGCATCTCCTCTTTCCTATCTTCCAGCCCCCGGTATGTTGGATAATCCCCAGGAGGAATGACTTGTGGGTTTAGTGGATACTAAAGGCAAAATTCTAAGAAAAATAGAAGCAAATTTATACATATCCAAGTTGGGCTTGGAGAGTCAGGGCACAGAGACGGAGATCCCAAACGATGGCACTTTGGCATGCTGAGCACTGTGAATGGAAAGACACTGGAAGGCTTTAGAAGCTGCCCCAGAACCAAGGATTTTCTAATCTCCTCTTGTTTCTCCCTCCAGCCCCGAGTGCGAGTGTGGAGAGGGACTACCCCTGGAATTTCTTTAACTAAGAAGAAGACAAGAGAGGACACTAAACGTGATCACCACACCTAGACAGACTTTTATCTGTATTTCCGAGGGCGGCAACAAGAGACTACCTGGGTGACTTTATTTTTGTTTTGTTTTGTTTTGTTTTTGAGTTGGAGTCTCACTCCATTGCCCAGACTGGAGTGCAGTGGCCGCTCCCGGCCACCGCAGCCTGGAACTGCTGGGCTCCGGCGATCCTTCCGCCTCAGCCTTCCAAGTAGCTGGAACTACAGGCGTGCACTACCACACCCGGCTAATTTTTTGATTTATTGTAGAGCTGAGGTCTCACCAAGTTGCCCAGGCAGGTCTCAAACCCACGGGCTCAGGCAATCCACTCACCTCAGCCTCCCAAGGCACGGGATTACAGGCTGAGCCACCGAGCCCAGCTTGTTATTATTATTATTGTTATTTTGAAAGCAGGATTTATTGAGAGGACAGACAAGCTCCCACAGTGGGAGGGGACTCGAGGGGTTGCCCACACTGCTGTTATTAACTATTATTTGTGCTCAATAATCATTTGTCTGTGATCTTAGGTTAGTTGTTTGTTTTTCTTGGCCTATGTTTTCTTGAAGGATAGTTTTAGGTATTCACAGAAGTATTGTAGATGAAAATGATTTGAAAGGTATGCTGCATGCCACAAATATGAGGTGGATATGAAGTATCATGATTGTTATTATTAGAAATAAAAGCGATTAAAGCTGTTGTGCTATAGTGGAAAGAACATAATTTTGGAGGCTGTGGCTTCCAAACAGATCTGTCTTTACATGCTCACTTATTTATTTATTTCCTGTCATTGGGGCAAGTTAACTACTCAGCTTCAGTTTTCTTATATCAGCGAGATGGGAATAATAATATCTATCTTGTTGTGAGGCTCACTGCATGAAAAGCTTAAATGACAGGCCCCAACATAATTTTCTTTCCTCTTTTCTAACTGAAGACTAGGAAATATCCTTGGCAAAAACAAGCATCCTTTTTGAAGCAAAATATAGATTAATTTTGTATTAGAACTAATTATACTTTCATTAATAAAATGCAAATAAAATAAGATTGACTAATGGGTAAGGAAGATGAAGATAGTAGTGGTGCTGGTTAGCATGTGGCCTTGAATTAGATTTCAGAACTTTTGAACTTGAAGTGGTTTAGTATACAGAAAGGAATTCAAAATATTAATACAGTTGGCTGCAGTGAATTTGTTATAAGCCCCAACAAAATAGAAAATGGGAAGCCAAGGGTGTCTTAGGTGGGCAAGAATAATATTTATCAAGAGATTTTGTAAACTCTGAGTCATTTTAGCATTGAGTAAGGTATTGTCACTTTTTTATTCTTACAAAGAATAAAGGGGAAAAACATTTAAGTGTGGTAAATCTTCCAAAATCTTTCTGTTGTTCTTCTTGGGCTATTATATAGGCTGCTATCTGTTTACACAACCATTGCTACTACCGGCACTCAGATATCTTGATAGTTATGGACCTAAGAGAGTGTTTAGGTATAGCAATGCCTAGTCTAGTCTAGCTTTATGGATTAAAAGCAAGGCCCCCACCTCTTTTTTTTTTTTTTCTTTGAGTTGGGGTCTCACTGTCGCCCAGACTGGAGTGCAGTGGCTGCTCCCGGCCACCGCAGCCTCGACCTGCCGGGCTCCGGCGATCCTTCCGCCTCAGCCTTCCAAGTAGCTGGAACTACAGGCGCGTGCTAATGCCCAGCTAATTTCTTGATTTATTGTAGAGATGAGGTCTCACCAAGTTGTCCAGGCAGGTCTTGAACCCACAGGCTCAGGCAATCCACTCACCTCAGCCTCCCAAGGTGTAGGATTACAGGCTGAGCCACCAAGCCGGTTTATCTTTATATTTCAAGTGCTTCTTGTAAGAGCAAATAGTAGGGTCTTGATATATAATGTGTCTTTTTCCCTCTGGCTGCTTTTAGGATTTCCTCTTTATCACTGGTTTTCACTAGTTTGATTATGAGCTGCCTTATGTAATTTTCTTTATGTTCTGTTTGATGTTGTTGTCTCAGATTGATGATGTTATAGTTTTCATCAGATTTGGAAGATTTTCAGATATAATCTCTTCAGATATTTTCTTTTTCTTTTTCTTTCTTTCTCTTTTTTTTTTTGAGTTGGAGTCTCACTCTGTCACCCAGGCTGGAGTGCAGTGGCATGCTCATGGCCACTGCAGTCTCAACTCACTGGGCTCAGGAGATCCTTCTGCCTCAGCCTTCCAAGTAGCTGGAAGTACAGATGCACTCCACCACGCCTGGCTAGTTTTTGTGATTTATTGTAGAGACAGGTCTCACCAAGTTGCCCAGGCTGGTCTCGAATCCCCGGGCTCTGGCAGTCCTCTCACCTTGGCCTCTTAAAGTGCTGGGATTACAGGCTGAGCCAGCCCGCCTGTCCTAAATATTTTCTTTTTACATCTCCACCTTACTTTTCTTTTAGGATTTAAATTCCAAGTATGTTAGTTAAGTTGATATTGTTCCACACTGGGGATTGTTCATTTTTTTCTTTTTTTTCCTCTGTGCTTCATTTTTTATCATTTCTATTGCTGTGTCTTCAGGTTCACATGTTTTCTTTTCATTCTCATCTGCTCTTATTTCCATCTGTTGTTTTCATTTTAGATACTATATTTTTAATTGCTAGAAGTTCCATTTGGGCCTTTTAAAATATATTCCTTTTTTCATCATTTACAAGTTTTCCTCTATATTCTTGAGCTGTGGTGGAACCTAATTAGTATAGCATTTTGAAAAAAGTCCTTATCTGCTAATTCCAACATCTTTGTCTTCTGAGTCTAATTTTGTTGAGTTTTCTTGTAGTTACAGGTCATCTTTTCTTGCTTCTTTATTTGCCTAGTTATTTTTGATAGGATACCATACCTTGTGAGCAATTGTTGATTGCTGGAATTTTTGAGTTCCTTTAAATAGTAGTGGACTTTGTTCTGTCATGCAGCAGATTTACTTGGGATCAGTTCAGTAATTTTTAGTCTTGCTTTTAGGCTTTGTTATGGTAAATTTAGAGCAGCCTCTATTCTATAGTTGCTTAAACTTTACTACCCTGGGGATACCCTTCTGAAAACTCAGTGACCCTTTCTGTCTGGTGGGAACATGGACTAGTGAGAACTTTGAGAATTGTTGAGACTGTGCTTTTCTATGCTTCTTCCTGGAGCCTCAGGTAGTTTTATACCCCTCATTTTCAGATGGTGATTGAGCTTAAGATTCAAGGACATCCTTCTGCCCAAGAGAACTGTCTCTCTGTGTAGCTCTTTTATGCAAATTCTAGCCCTTCTCAACCTTCCAGAACTCTGAGCTCTGCTTTCTCAACCCCTGTTTGGGATCCTCCTTGCTATGTTGTATAGAAACTGCTGTAAGGTGGTTCTTTGAAAGCAATCATAGGATTTACATTATGTATCCCTTTACTGCTGGTTGTCCAGTGTCTTAAAACAATTGTATCCTTTATTTGGTTTTCTGGTTCTTTTCCGTTGTTTTAAGTGAATGAATGTAAATTTAAACGCTGGAAATATCAATTAGGTTCTAAAAGCATTACGTTTAATTTTGAATAAGAAGTGTTTACTAGACATTACTATTAAAAGAAAGAGTAATTTAAACTGTTGGAAATCTGAAGTGTTCTTCTGTTTGTTGGAATCTAAACGAACTGTGTATTTCAAACAACGAATATATTAAATATATGTCTTATAGAGAATGATCTCATATATTGTCAGGTCAGAATCCCAGAAGGGCCTCCAAAATGCTAAGTCAGACTAGACGGGGGTCTGCAATCTGGTGCCACACAAAAGAGGCAAAGAATTGCAAAGTTAAATTAGAAAATATAGTTTATTTAGAAAGTAAATTGGGGTGGAGATTCACCTCCTTATGGTAAGGGAGGAGGCCAAAGCTTAGAAAACATGGCGGCCATAGGTCAAAGAGCCACGTGGCCATGCCAGAGTTTAGCAAAGCAATGACAAATGGCTGCTTGAGGTTGAATGCTTTTAAACTTTCCCTTTGATGGGGGCAGGTTGTTAAGGTGTTGGGGGCAGGTAAGCGCAGGTACTAATTTTATGTGGATGGATGGGAGGCAGATGGGTGGGTTAGTCATATGACAGTTGCCATGTTGATAGGGTGTGTGTCGTGAAAGACTGATTAGGTTAACTTGTTTCCTTTGGGCCAGGCAAATACTTGGAATAGAAAAGCTATTTAGTACAAAACAAGCTGGAAAGGGGGTTGTAAAACAATTATCAATGGCTACCTCTGAGAAACCAGTTCTGTCCTTGGCTAGTGATTAGATTAGAGGATAAATTAAAGTGAAATGCTAGAGAAACATGAGAAAGCTAAGCAGTGTTAAAATGGCTACTCTTTGGCTATACTGACTCGGTCTTAATGTCTTTTCATATATCTTTTATGAAGTGGTTGCCTGTACAAACTGACTTCCAGGCTTTCTATGCTTATTACCATCTCATTTAAAAGAGAGCCATACAAAATACAAGAAAGAGCATAAACTCTTTCGTTTCTTATTTTTCTACTTTTTTTAGTGCTAGTGAAGGGAAGTTCATGTAATAGGCTAAAGTGATACTTTAAATACTTTGTGGTCTTAATTTACCTACTTTGCCCTATCTTTTACAAATGGAATTTTGCATTGACTATATATGTGTTTAATTTTCTGTATCTTTTTTGTTGTTGTTGAGTCAGAGTCTCACTCTGTCACCCAGACTGCAGTGCAGTACATAGTCACAACTTACTGTAGCCTCAAACTCCTGGGCTCAGGCAGTCCTTCTGCTTAAGCCTCCTGAGTACCTGAGCCTACAGGCATATGCCACCATGGCTGGTTAGTTTTTTAATTTTTTTTGTAGAGAAGAGGTCTTGCTTTGATGCCCAGGCTGGTCTCAAACTCCTGGACTCAAGCAATCATTTCACCACCCGTCTTGGCCTCCCAAAGTGTGGAATTGCAGGTATGAGCCACTTCACCTGACCTGTTTTCTGTATTCTTGATTATTTGGCATCTGGGGCCTTATGGATCAGGGTGACACCGCCCCTCTCAGGACTAACAAATGCCCCCTCAGGGTTGACAGGTGACTCCACTGTGAGTGTGTTTTTTAAACTGACCCATCCAGTGCCCACACCCGCCATCTGCCTCCTTTGGCTGTCTCACCAGCAGAGCAGGATTTCCCTTCTGTGATATCACCCCAGGGTCAGTCACTGGGCAATTAAGAGCTAGCCAGGCTCAGTGGCTCAGCCTGTAATCCCGCACCTTGGGAGGCTGAAGTGAGTGGATTGCCTGAGTCCGTGGATTCAAGACCCGCCTGGGCAACTTGGCAAGACCTCATCTCTACAATAAATCAAAAACTAGCCGGGTGTGGTAGCGCGCGCCTGTAGTTCCAGCTACTTGGAAGGCTGAGGCGGAAGGATCGCCGGAGCCCAGCAGGTGGAGGCTGCGATGGCCGGGAGCGGCCACTGCACTCCAGTCTGGGCAACAGAGTGAGACTCCAACTCAAAAAAAAAAAGAGCAGCCCTACACCCAGAGCCCATTGAAATTATTCAC
>CAUYQG010076061.1:0-34472 GCA_963574415.1 Tarsius wallacei | reverse complement strand
ACAGAAACAAAGAACTGAGTACCACATGTTTTCACTCATAAGCAGACTCTGAACAATTATAATACTATAAGAAAGGGAAACTGCTGGGGTGGGGGGAGCACACTACATCAATAAGCGTATCTGATCTCAAACCAGGTGAAGGGAGGACCAACATGAGGCCCAAATTTTACCTGTACAATGACCCCTTGTATACCTAACCCTTAATTGTACCCCCCATCTTTAAAATAAATAAAAATAATACCAAAAAAATCATCAGTATATATATATATATACAGTATATATATATGTATTTTTTTTTTTAAATCATAGGCAGGTACAACACACACATGCCAATGCAAAGACATACATAATAACATCAGTTTTACAAAGAATATTAAGTTAAGGCTGTTTCTTTTTTAATATACATTTCTATAATAGCAATCTACAAAACCTGGTGCATCAATACCTGGGCTTCTAATCAATGTTGTAATAGAATGTATGCTTGCAGGGAATGTCATATCCAAGTAACAAAAACCATGTATCTCTGCTACTAACAATCGAAATATTTATCAATGTTTCTAATCCAAAGATTTAATATGAAAATATACAATGATCTGTCACTTTTAGCTGGAAAAATCTGATGTGTTGGTTGAAAAGTGATATAAATGTGATATTATTTTGTTTAAGTCTATACCATTTATCATTAATATATAAATGAAATCAATTAAAACAATTTTAATACTGTTTTTAATAAGCAGCTGACAAGTGTTCTTTAGTGTCACTGTCATTCCATTCTTCTGGCAGAAGTTATTAATCACTGAACATTATGTTTAGGATTAAGAGGGGTTAATCAGTAGGGTTGAAAATAAGAAAAAAATCCCCAAGAATTTAAGATGAACAGGACCCATATAAATTGTCTTAAAAAACAGAAATATTTAGCAATTTTTGTTCATAATTTTAGGACAGTGTTTAAAAATCTTTCTATTTTCTAATTCCATTCATTGCTAGGCACTGAAGTATTAAAATGTGATATAATGAGAAAAGTCATGTATATAAATTGCCTATATCCATTTGAATACAGTCATTACTATTCACCTTTCTACTCTGCTTCTTTGTTTATTTGGGGATTTTAGCATCTTCAGCTCACTATTCCTATATTGAGAGATTTTCACTATGTGACACCTCATTAATTACATGACCTGTGTATCATATTTGGACCACTTGCATATTTGAAGTTTCTCTGATTTATTTTTCTGAATAAACTCTGTGGCTTATTATGGTTGTAAAACCTGTAAGCTCAGTACAATTTCTTTAATTATAGGGAAAAATTAAAATTTTAGTTTATGAAATGAAGTATAACTAAAATGTTATCCTAGGTCTGTTATGTAAAATGTTAAAAACAAATGTTCCAATTACATAATTTGAAACTTTACCTGTTTTCTACCAACAACTTTAAAGGAGTATCTTTTCCTTCCTACCTATAAATAGTCTTTAAAGAGATATTAATGCCAAATACCATTAACATTGAATTGTTCTGAGAGACCAGTGACCAGACAGCACTATTCCACAGCTGCTGACATTTTTCAAAGAAACATAAATGTGGGCATTTTATACTCTTCCTATGTATACAAAGAATCCTGGTATTTTTTTTTAAATAAGCAATCAGAAACTTGTGTTTGTTCCTCTTTTTCTCATAGGAATAAAGTCACACACCACTCAAACAAATGGGCTTTTTCAACATTTTTGATAATCATAAGGTAGTCATAAGCTCATGTCAGTTTGTAAATGAATACCTTCCTTGTTTATTAAGTAAAGATTTTGTCATTGTTGCTTTCTGTGAACAACTATCACAAAACTCTTGACATCGTTGCGTTTTTTTTTTATGTTGTTGATTTCAGTGTTTGAATTTCAGAGCCAACTGTTCCTTTCCACCTGCATTCTGCACAAAGTATGCAATTTGAGCATTACAGAGTATAAATTGGAAAAAAATGAAAGGGAGCACAGCAAAGTCTGAAGAAGTAGCCCATCCTTCAGTGTACTCAAAAAAATCCCTTTACAATAAATAGCTTTTTGAAGTTATAGAAGAGGGATAGTTTGTATAAGTACATTTTTGTAATTGCAAACTTTAAAAAGACATTCAAATATGTACTAGGATAATTTTTAAAAATAAAAACAATGGATAACTAGTAAATGGACCATGTAAGGTGTGTGTGTGTGTGTGTGTGTGTGTGTGTGTGTGTTTATGAGAGAAAAGAAGAAGGAAAAGAAGGAAGAGGGGAGAGATTAAGAGAGAGTATGAAATAATGAATAAGCTTTGTGAAATAGCAAAACATTATAGATTAAAATAGCAGAACATTGTAGAATAAAGAAAAAATAAGAATGTGAGAAGATATCTTTGTCTTGATTCTAGTTGTTTAAATAGTCTTGATATGGGGCAAAAGAAACAACACAGAATCCAACTCAGATTTTGACATTTAACCTGCCTGCATCTAATTTAAAAACATCGTTTAAAGTATAAAAGAATAAAAAAGTGGATATTAAACTTTAGATATAAAAAATTGTCTGTTTTCTGCACTTTTAAAACTTCTTCATGAGTCTTAATTTCTATCAATGATATTGAGATGAAGAAGAATAAGGAAGGGTGAATAATCTAAACTTTTTTCAATTAAAGTTAGCTCAGTCTTGCAGTTTAAAGTGGAAGCAAGTGAGAGCAAAGCATTAATCAACCAATTTATAGTTCAACTTCATATCAAAGCCATTTCTTCTGTTGTGTCTGTGCTCAAGCAGTCATGTAGAATTTGGGATGGGGGCTTATCATGCACATTTGGATCATTTTATTATCATTTAGATTATTTCTGCTCTCCATGGTGATGGCTACTTTCTGTCTGGTTTCTGGATGCCCTATTGGCATTGGATATCTTAGTTCATACTTGGGAAACTGTGTGAGTTATGATTTTGACACAATCTAGGCAATGGGATTGCTCCTGTTGCTGACATAGCTCCATCATTATTATCATACAGTTTCTAAGTTTCCAGCAGTATTCTTTATTTACCTCCTGGTTAAAGATGTTCCCTCTGTAAGGTCTGCAATAGAGTTACTTTATCTAGGACCTCAGAAGTCCAATGGAAGTCCTATTGACTGTCATCAGAACTAATTTCCATTCTCTCAGGAGTGTATAAGAACACTTACTTTTCTTTATATCTCTCTCTTTTTCTTTCTTATTAATAAAAAGTGCTATAGAAGAGACAATGCAAATGTCCTTAATGAAATTAGGGAATTCAGGCATCAGGAAAGGATAGGGAGAGAAGGAGACAAGTTTTTTGCCAAGCAACCGCCAATTGAGAAACTTCTGGAGGCAGATCTGTGGGGTTCTTCAGCAGATATTATTTTATATACCACTCTAGAACTCACAGATATCAGATGGTTGTGCTTTGTATTGATTTAAAAATAGGAGGGAACAATTGATGGTATTGCCTAGGAAGACCATGTAAAGTGAGAGGAGGAACGATAAACACAAAATCCTGAGAAAAATTTAAGAAGCCTGACAAGAAAGACAAACATATGGACTTCGCAGTAACTTGGATGGATTTAGAGTCTATTACACTCAGTGATCTATCACAGAAACAAAGAACAGAGTACCACATGTTTTCACTCAAAGCAGACCCTGAACATTTGCCATAATACTTTAAGAAAGAGATTGGCAGTAATGGGATACTGCTGGGATGGGTGGAGGGGTGGGAGGGGGCACAACATCAATAAGGGAACCTGATCTCAAACCAGGCAAAGTGAGGACTAAAGGGAGGCCTAAACTTTACCTGTACGATGACCAGATGACCACTTGTAAACCTAATCCTGAACTGAACCCCACATCTTTAAAACAAACAAATAAATAAAATAATACCGATGAAAAGAAAACCACGAGTAATCTAGAACTCAGCGAAAGTCCATAGGCAACATCGTAGAGAAATTTAGGTTATCCAATCAGAGGAGGTCCTTCAAGTATATATAATATGACTCAATGCAGTGCACAATGCTTTTCATTCAAAACCTGGTCCTTACTCCTGTGATTTACAGAGGAAAATTTTGTGTGATCAATATGTTTTCTTCTAATAAAATCTTACTTCATTATTTGCTGATAATCTTACAAATTTTTATCTTTTCCTTTAAATTCATATATTATCAAACTGTGTCTTGGTGTTTATTTTTTATTAGAAAAACCACGAATATTAACATCTACTATTAAATATGTTTTATGACTGAATATTACCTGTCTGCTATAAACTTTTATCTGTCTTTATTTCTATTGTAAAAACTCATAATTTATAGACTGCGTGTCTGATACCATATGCCTTTATCTCTTTTCTCTTTACTATCTTTGTCTTTCCCATTGTTTCCCAGATTTTTAAAGTCGTTGCCACGGTTTATTCTCTGTATCACTCATTTTATTTTTCTGCAACAACATTTGTATTTTTTAGTGTATCCAATCTGATCGCATTTTCTGTTTCTGTTTATTTACCTTGTTTAATTTCATAATGTTCTTATTTTGGTGATCATTTACCATATATGTTACATTATTCCTTTTTATTTTTTTATTGAGAACAGTAAGCAATAGTTTGTAAGATGTTCTTCTGCTTTGTAAAGTAACTACATTATCTCACAAAAATAATTTTTATTCTTATAGACAGTAAACTGTTCTCTCGCAAGACAAAATTTTTGCCTATCCCATGTTGAATTTGGGGTTTTTTCTTATTCATGAACAAATACTTATCTGTATAGTTGTCTGGGCTGTCTTGGCTGTCTTTTATGATTATTTTGTTGCTGTAAACTTTATTTTTTCACAGTGATATCAAGAAAATCAAGTGATAGTAACGTTCTGGTAGATATTGAACATGTGCTACCTCCTCTTTCTTGTACCTTATGACCCATTTATGTCCCCTGTAATACAGAGATTTGTTTATCATCAGGGGAGAAGGACACTCTTGGAAAAATTTAGATTTCTTGAATAAGAAAAAAGTAAAATAAAATTGATGTGCAAATGACTTTTTAAGATAGTATCAAAAAGGAATCCTGAAACAAGTGAAAACTTTACAGAGACACTTTAACCAAAATGTTCTACCCTATACTAATATTTGGCCTTAAAAGTGTAAAGGAGAGTTGTCCATCCTGTCACTTGGAACACGGTGGCTATTTATAGACAGGTTACCTTTCACTTTTCTGAGTTAGGGCCATTTAGGAAATAGGTGGAGGATTCTATTGAACACATATGGCATTTCTGGCATATAGTTGTAAAAACTATTACATCACCTCTCTTAATTCATTAGGATAATTGTAGAAACATTTTCAGTGTTTTGATTTATGTGCTTTCATTTGTATTACTTTGGGTTGCTGTTATAGATTTTTAATTTGGTGTTCTTCATGAACAATTTTTTTTGGAAAATTTGGAGCAGTCACTTTTAGATTTCTCTGCTAAGGCTGTTACTTGTTAATATCATAAAAATATCCAATGATATTATTAAAATTATTTTACAAATGAAGGTGACTGACACATAGAGATTACAAAATATGTTCAAGTTCATAGATTGAGCACAAGTATAAGTAATTGAGCACAAGTATAAGTTCAAAAACGGAGTTTTCACCCATTATATTATGTTGACTAATTCTGCTTTAATCTGTCTGTTCTGCTTATAGATTTTATTTTTAAAAGTTGCACCATTATGCATATATAATATACTTATCTAAGTATTTATCGTTTTAAATACAACTAAAAATATAATTATATGAGTATTTCAGAAAGCATTGGTTTCTTGCTCCCAATCCTATACTTAGTGTGATTGTACACTTTGATTTATTTCAGACTTTCTATATTCAAACTTATCATAGAAACCGTTTCAAGTATGCTTTATAATCTATTATTCAACTATCAAAATTGTGCTGCATAATTATTGCAGTCTGGACATTTTTAAGTATCCTGTGTTTCTGTTGAATTCTTAAAACATACTAAAGTATGTTTCACCAAAGTAATTATAGAATGATAGGGTAAAAATAGAGTCTAGATAGCCTCCAACATTATCCTGAGAATGTAATTTTTAAAAAAAGTTCACTTACAAGTTCCAGAGACTCAAAAAGTATTGTGTAATGAAACCAGATCCACATCCTTACTTGTCCATGATGCTGTGATCACTGAAGATAAGTTTGTCAAGGGCATATTTAGGTTTAATCACAAAAGACATTCACTGAAAAAATTGAAGAATCACAGAACGTAGTCATCTTAGCTAAGAGCACACTTACCTAAGATGCAAATGCAATAATTTGGAATAATTATGCAAGTATGGTAAATATTTCTCAGTTAAATTATGTCTTTAATTTATACTAGAAATTAATGCCTAACATATATATCAGTCTTGGACTCTACCCAGTGATTGTCCTTTATTTATATCCTTTTATGTTTCTACTATATCCATGAACCCTAAAATTTTCCAAAACACTTTTTTGTGTAATCTATTATATAATCCTTTCTGAAACTTTTGGTTACATTGTCTGCCCTGTTATTATGTCATTTTCCATTTTCTCATTTTAAGCCCATGTCTGAAAGGTCATTATAGATTTTTAATGGGTTTTGCCTGTTCTCATTAACTTGTTGATGTGCACATACTCACCATATTACCTAAACCTGAAACTATGGGGAAATACAAAACTGTCAAAGCAAGGGCTATACATTTAAATTTAGATGAAGCTTTGAACAAAGAAAGCTTTTGTCATTTCCAAAAAGCAGGGGTATGTCAAGTACTCAAGTTTAACCTACAAATTTCTAGGCCTGATCTGGCTTCAGAGAAATATGGATTAGGTCTATACTACAACCAGTATCCATGTGAGGATAAGGCTGACAGCACACACTCATCTCAGGATAGATGGGATTTACAGGTATGGTTGACAACATGGGCCTTGGATTCCTTTAGATTACAAAAATTTTAAAAAATCAATTAGGACTAAAGTGTCAAAATTAAACTCAAAAAGTTAAAAAAGTGTTGGCAGTATAGAAAAAAGAGCAAATCAAACCATTGTGATCACTGTGGTGGAATAAATAGAGATCACCCAAATGAGAGCAAATGGAAGTTACATAATAATTCAACATTTACTCCAAAAAGAAATCAGTCGCTTTCTTGGCAGAGACCCAAAGCCAGGCAGAGGAGTATAAAGTCTTAATAATGAAAAATGTCTTCGATATACTATCATTTCAAGTTGTGGACATGGGGCAGAAGGGGAAGCTGGGAGTGGACAAATTAGAAGGAAGGACTTATAGGTGACTGGCTAGAGCATCTTTTTTTTTTTTTATGCTTGTTTGTTTGGCTCTGAGTTGGAAGTTGGGGCAAAAAACGGAAAAGCTGGTGATCATTAACGAGGTCTTGACACTTCTGAGCCAATTGTTACAGAGGTTTGAGTCATAGTTCTATTGTCACAGATAGTCTGCCTATTGTCCATTAGTGCATTTAGTTTCTCAACTGGTGATTTTTAACTAATTTTAAATGTCAATTTAGAGATTATAAACATTTCTCAATTTAAGAATCTAAATCTAGACATATAAAATGGGGTTTAATTTTTAAAAATCTTTCTACTTTAAGAACATTGAACCATTACTAAACAAGCTACTTAGAGTTGGCAAGGCACAGTCTTTAAAGGTATGATCCCTATATAAGATAAAAATAAATGAATGAATACATAATCTTAGATCTTGACTAAGTGGAGATAATAATAGTAACTCTTTTGTTGGTTTTTTAGGAGAAATGCTTTAACATGTAAATAATCACATTAGCTATAAGTATGGCTTATAATTGCTGTAATTATGTATTTTATTTTTTAATTGTGTTACTTTTATAACTAAAGTGAAGTAATTCCTCATTATAGTTATCCACCCAAAAAGGAACTGTGCTGGACAATTTTGAATAAAAAGTTATGGTCCCAACCATCTACAATATTATATGATTCTGCCCATCTATGACACTTGATGGGTAAATATAAACAGAGTAATTAAAGCTACCATTTAAAAAAATCAAAAGTTGCCTTCAGGAAAACTAAAGTCATTTATTAATATTTATTGATTTTTGAATAAATATATTTAAATTAACAGGAATTGTCTCAGACTGTGTTTACTTAACAAACAGGATTTGTATTTATCGCTAATAGCAATTGTCCATTTATATTCAGTTGTCAAATATTCTGTTAGGCAAAATAGTTAAATACTTCTGATTAGATCTAAGCAAATATTTTTCACTAATTATTTTCCACAAGTATATCATTATGATAATTTTGATATATTCATTACTAAGTATATAATTATGCTTTAGTTATACATTGGGGTTGATGTATGTGTGTGTTTTCAAGTTGCTTGTTTTGCTGTATTCTCTGTTGATTCTGTGCTCTGCTGTTCTCTTGGGAAGAGTGTGGTCATTCTTTTTTTTCTTTCTTCTGTGCCTAATACCTTCTTAAGTGTCTCCTGTAGAGCTGGTCTGGAAGCTGCATAATCTCTTAGGGATTGAATGTCTAGGAAAGATTTTAATTCTCCATCACTGATGAAGCTGAGCTAAGTAAGAATGGCCATCATTAATAAAACAAACAACAACATACGCTGGCGAAGATGTGGAGAAAAAGGAATGCTTCTACACTGCTGGTGGGAATGCAAACAAGTGCAACCTCTTTGAAAGACAGTGTGGCGATTTCTGAAAGAACTAGAAATTGACCTTCCATATGACCCAGCAATTACCATATTGGGAATATACCCAGAGGAAGTCAAATTCTTCTACAAAAAAAATACCAACACATGTATGTTTGTTGCAGCTCTATTCACAATAGCAAAAACATGAACCAACCATGCTGCCCATCGAAGCTGGACTGGATAAAAAAAATGTGGTACATATACACGATGGAATATTATACAGCCATAAAGAAGGACAAACAAATGAACTTCACAGCAACTTGGATGGATTTAGAGTCTACCATACTCAGTGATCTATCACAGAAACAAAGAACAGAGTACCATATGTTCTCACTCATAAGTGGATCTTGAACAATTATAATACTATAAGAAAGGGATTAGCAGCAGTGGGAAACTGTCCAGAGTGGGTGGGATTGACAGTTAAGGGAAACTTCTAGAGGAGGTAGGGGCATACTTCATCAACAAAGGTAGTTGCATAACCAACGTTTGTATACCTAACCCTGAATTTTAACCCATATCTTTATAATAAAAAAAAGAAAAGAAAAGCGCATGTCTGGATATTGGCTATAAGGAGTACAAAGATAACTAATCTGAGTCACAAATTAATTTCTTCCATTAGTCATGCAATTAGCAAAATTGGGGCCATATTGGTATAAGTTATAATATCTCAAAGTAGAGCTCTATATGACAGATTTATAATACACAGACTTGAAGTGAAAGAGAAGAATTTTTAGGGACAACTTTTAATAGGGGAGTGACAAAAATGGAGGTTTAATTTTTTCATAATTTTTTTCTGGTAATATATCAATATCTAAACTGTCAATAACTCACCAAGATTTAGAATACCTTGCTTTAACTAAGGAATAGAGAAATCATCTATTTACACTATGGGTTAGTCTCCAAGGAATAATATAAATAGTGGCATTTAATTGGCTTGAAAACATTCATGCCCGTAAACAATTCATTATTTAAAATTTAGTGAACAATAAAGGAAACATATTTATTATTTACTATAGATGTGCCTGAGAAAGACAATCTATATTTAATGTTCTCAAAAGAAAAGACAACAGTTCTCTTAAGTATAGATATTTGGTCTGGATTTATTTTTATACTGGTGAATGTTAGCAAGGCATCAGCAGTTTACGAGTTTTTGTCTGTTTACAATTGCCATATTTCTCCATTTAGGGACACTGAAAAAATGTAGGTTAAATGAGCACAGGGGATGAGCAGTAGGAAATCTTGTAGATTCTGAGGTAAACAATACTCAGGAAGAATTTTTATGCACAATTTTGATGAAATAGATTATAGTGATTTATTTTTAAAAGGAAGACTATTCAAATAAGAGAAATTAGTCAACAAGTAATGTGTTATCTTTCACTAATTTTGCTTAAAACAAGACTTATTTGGAAATTATTTCTGTATAATAGCATATCATATTGCACTCGCTACCTTAAAGGTGATCTTTAGGAATAAATGAACGTATATCATTTATCCAGTTGGTCCATCAATACAACTCTTCATGTAAAACATAGGTTGGATTCTGAGTAAAAATTTTGATAAGAGTACATCTAAAAACTTGTAGAACTATATACGTTTTGCTATTTTGTGAAACTTATAAATTTATTTTAAGCAGTAGAATATCCACAACAAAATAATCAAGGGAGGTGAAATAGATTAAACTATCAACTAAGAAAGCAATGTCCTATTTTAAAATATGCATATACAGTCATGCACTGCATAACATTTCACTTAACGACGGACCACATAAACAACAGGAGTCCCATAGGAGCTGTAAAATTTCTATTGTCTATGCTGTTTTGGTTGTCATAACATTATATTGCAATGTATTACTGTATTTGTGGTGGTGCTGGTGTAAACAAACCAACTTAGTTGCCATTCATATAACAGTATAGCACATACAATTATGTACAGCACATAAAATTTGATAATAAACAATAATGTTACTGATTTATATATCTAATATATTATACTTTCTATCATTATTTTAGAGTATACTCCTTCTACTTGTTACAAAAAAAGTAAACTGTAAACAGCCTCAGGCAGGTTCTTCAGAAGGTATTCCAGAAGAAGGCATTGTTATCATAGGAGGTGACAGCTCCATGCGTGTTTATTGTCCCACAGACATTCCAGTGAGACAAGATGTGGAAGTGAAAGACAGTGATATTAATGATTCTGACCTTATCTAGGTCTAGGCTAATGTGTATATTTGTGTCTTAGTTTTTAACAAAGAGTTTAGAAAGCAAATAATGACAATAATAATAATACAAAAAGTTTATATAATAAAAATACAAAGTACACTGTAAAGTTTTTATTTTTTAAGGCAATGTTATCACAAAATAGATAAAAGGTTGAAAAATTTTTAAAAACTTATGAAGTAAAAAACAGCTAGTAAGCTAACATTATTGAAGGAAGAAAAATTTTCTTAAAAATCTAGTGTAGCCTAATAATACAGTGTTTATAAAGTTGACAGTAGTATACAGTAATGTTCTAGGCTTTCAAATTCACTCACTACTCACTCCCTATCTCACCCAGAGCAACTTCCAGCCTTGCAAGCTCCATTCATGGTAAGTGCCCTATCCCGGTGTACCATTTTTAAAAATCCCTTATGCCATATTTGTATTATACCTGTGCTATGTTTAAATATGTTTAAATACCATCTAGGTTTGTGTAAGTTCACTCTGATATTCGCACAATGATAAAAATCACCTAATTCTATATTTCTCAGAACATTCCCCACCGTTAAGCAATACGTGACCGTATAAATATATCACAGCAGGTTGAAAATGAGACCTAATTAGTAGGAGGCAGAGTCAAGTCCTTTTATCCTTACTGCACCAAAGAAAACATATCTAGGATGACCAAGTGTGGCTTATTCGCAACCAGTGAGAAAATAAAGATCATAAGTTTCTAGTTAGTCTGTTTCCTAGGGACTAAAGATATTTTAATATAAAAATAATCGGTGAGAAACATTAAAATAATTGATCAATATCCAGTGGTTCTAACTGAAATTTAGATTCCTATGTAGGTTTTTCAAGATCACTATCTTTTTTTTTCTTGTGCTTGATACTTTTAGCAGACAGAAAAAGAAAATGTTGCTGATCTATGATCAAGTGTATCGTTAGCTAATATGAATTGATCCCATCTTAGTAGGTTTGAAAGTCTTATTTATTCTTTTTTTTTTTCTGAGTCAGACTCTCACTCTGTCACCCAGGCTGGAGTGCAGTGGTACGCTCAATGGCCACCCCAGCGTCAACCTGCTGGGCTCCGGCGATCCTTTGGCCTCAACCTCCCAAGTAGCCGGAACTCCAGACTCGCGCTACCACATCCGACTAATTTTTGATTTATTGTAGGGACGAGGTCTCGCCAAGTTGCCCGAACTGGTCTTGAAGCAGAGGCTCAGGCAATCCATTCGCCTTAGCCTCCCAAAGTGCCGGGATTACAGGCTGAGCCACTGAGCCCGGCCTTCCATTTACTCTTGAAGTAAATAATTTGTTGGCTTTGAAAATTGAATACCTATTTCTAATTTTCATAATAAAATGGAACTAAGAGCACAGTAATACAGATTTTAAATTGTCACAGTATTATTTTTAAGTATTCATCATAACTTCAAAAGATTTGTAAAACATTTGTATTATCACTGATAATCCTTATACAATTTTAGAGAAAATAAACCCATTTTGCATTGAACATAGGGAAGTGAAATTTATATAGATTTCCAAAGATAATTTTCTTTATTATTTTAGATTATAAAATACATGTTCATTGAATAAAATTACTAAAAAGCACAAGAAGAAAATAGAAAAAAACAAAACTTCTAAGAGTATCACTAGAAATAATACATTATATTTTAATTTAACTTCTTTCTTTCTTTTTTTTTTTTTTTTTTTTTGAGTTGGAGTCTCACTCCATGTCCCAGACTGGAGTGCAGTGGCCACTCCCAGCCACCGCAGCCTCAACCTGCTGGGCTCCAGTGATCCTTCCGCCTCAGCTTTCCAAGTAGCTGGAACTACAGACGTGCACTACCACGCCCGGCTAATTTTTGATTTATTGTAGAGATGAAGTCTCACCAAGTTGCCCAGGCAGGTCTCGGACCCGCGGGCTCAGGCAATCCACTCACCTCAGCCTCCCAAAGTGCGGGATTACAGGCTGAGCCACCGATCCTGGCTTAACTTCTTTATTAATATCTTTTTCTATGCAATTGTTTTTAGAGACTAGAAGTAATATTGCATACATTATTTTGAATCTGTCTTTATTCAGTTTATGCTGTACCATAAACACATATTCAAAATTATTTATATTCTTTGGACAATTAATTTTAATGATTAATATTATCTATAAAAGTGCATTATTATATCTTCAATTCCTCTCCTTGTTTAGATCTTTACAATGCTTCATAATCATAAGAGGCACTTCTTTGTACACACACATTTTTCTTCAAAAGACCTGTCATTTTCAGAATAAATTTTAAATTGTTCTTCAAAAATAAGGAAAACAGTACATTCATATTACCTAGTATGGCTGCATAATCATTACAAATTGTCATTATTTTTAATAAATCTTAGAATAGTTATCTTCAGGTGGTAGAATATCAAGTTATTATATGGTAAGTATGTTGTGATTTCATATATAAATATAAATATACCCATACACATATATTTTTGGTTGATATATTGAAGTTTTTTGTGATTAAAACTAAAAATAAAGAAAAAAGGAGAAGATATTTGTTAATTTGATAGCTTTGAAAATGGTACTTAAAACAGAACCAAATGTTGATGAGAATGTAAAGCAATAGGAACTTTCATTCATTGTTAGAGGAAATGCAAAATGTTACAGCCACTTTGAGAAATAGTTTGGCAGTTTTTTATAAAGCTAAATACACTCTCACCATACAATCAAGCAATTGTGCTTCTTGGTATATATTCAAAGGAGTCAAATACTTATTTCTACATAAAAAACATACACACGAATGTTTATAATAGCTTTACTCATAACTGTCAAAACTTGGAAGCAACCAAGATGTCCTTCATTAGGTAAGTGGATGAATAAACTGGTACATTCAGACATTGAAATATTCAGTGATAGGAAGAAAGGAGCTATAAAGCCATTCAAATATGTGAAGATATCTACCTTAAATGCACATTACTAATTGAGATAAACCTATATGAAAGAATACATACTTTATGATTCAATTATATGACATTCTAAAGAAGGCAAAACTGTTGAGAAATAAAAGGATCAGTGGTTATCCGAGGTTAAAGAGAAGAGAGGTATGAATAGGTGGAGTACAGAGGATTTTTAGTGTAGTGAAACTATTTGGCATGATACTATAATGATGGATATATGTCATTACACATTTATAAAAATCCATAAAATGTTCAATACCAAGATTGAAACAATATAAACTCTGGACTGTGGGTGATAATGATGGGTCAATATAGATGCATCGATTATCACAATGTGTTTCCCTGGTGTGGTATGTTGATAGTGTAACAGTGGGGGAGGCTGTTTTTGTAAGAGACCAGCAGGTATTCAAAATACCTTTGTACCTATCATTCAATACTGATGTAATCTATGTTATAAAATATATTCTATATTATGATATATTACATATTATATATAACATACTTATGTATAATATAGTTATAATATATAATTGAATATATTATAATTATGTTTTATTATATTATCATATAAAATATGCTTTAATAATATATGATATAATAATCATATATTATACTATAAATCATATAGTATAATAATATATAACAATATATTATATATAATTATATATTATTTTGGAAACTTAAATCTGCTTACACATGACTCGTGTATTGGAAGATGAAAGACATGTGATCCAATCACTGTAGCCAATAGTCAAATTAACTGCCAAATATATAAATATGGCCACTCTAAACTAGCCAGTCCCAAGATGAGCAGAAAGCTGACTGCAGAGCCATAGAGGAAACCCTGGAAATATCATCTGAGCCTAGAGGAACTGCTAAGTCCACCCACAGATTCCTGAGTTAAATGAATGTTCATCGATTTAAGACACTGGGATTCATGATTTTTACATGCCATTCTGTAGATAAATGATACATTCTACCTGATAATATTTGTTGGTATATAAAAAGTTGAGTATGCCCATAATTTCATAGAAAAGCAAAATATCACTCATATACTCTTTATTTGTACAAAAGACATCTAGAGTTATGAAAAGTTCCATGATTCTGAAACTTTACTATAAATCAATATGCTAATGTTGTAGATAATGAGTCTGAAGAAAAAATGTAGCAACAGAATATAAATTAATGTTAACAAAGATGTTAAACTATTAATTTCGTTTCATTGAAAAATTAAGTAGAAAATATTTGATTCCATGCCCCTATAAAAATATATGAGAACTTACATGTGAATTTATTAAATCTTTGTCAAGCCAGGCTCGGTGGCTCAACCTGTAATCCTGCACTTTGGGAGGCCGAGGTGAGTGGATTGCCTGAGCCCACGGGTTCGAGACCCACCTGGACAACTTGGCGAGACCTCATCTCTACAATAAATCAGAAAAATTAGCCAGGCGTGGTAGCACATGCTTGTAGTTCCAGCTACTTGGAAGGCTGAGCGGAAGGATCGCCGGAGCCCAGCAGGTCAAGGCCGCGGTGGCCAGCAGTGTCCCACTGCACTCCAGTCTGGGTGACAGAGTGAGATTTCTGACTCAAAATAAATAAATAAATAAATAAATCTTTGTTACAAAGTAGAATATTGCCCATGTAGAAAAAATGTCTTTTGAGCAATTGACTTGTGAATAATATCAATAGAAGAATGATTCTCAAATAGGGGAAGCCAATTTATTTGTCAGAAAAATTAAAATTAAAATAGTAACTCATTTGTGTTTATTAATTATGTTAAATTGGGCAAGATATTTTATTTTAAAAATAGAGATACTAATATATATCTCATAGAAATGTCATAATATATCAGACAAAATATATGAAATACACTGTTTCCTAAATACACTTCTTTCTTTTTTTTCTTGACTAACACTAGTTTTATTTTTTTTCAAGTACCTAGGAACTCATACAGTTTAAATGAATTTATAAAAGCTGTTCCAGTCTAATGTTGGAAATTTTGTTTATATATTTTCTGTAGCTCACTACTTGAGAGCAAAGCTCTTAGAGAAATATAAATTGTTGATATTTATTTCATGACATCAATTAGGAATTAATCATATCTGAGAAAACAAACTAGTTTTGTAAAAATAGGATATCATTAATAAAATAACAATTTATCATGAACTGGATTAAAATGCATATTATAGTGGAGACACTTTTAAGTGCTGTTTGTGTAATTTTATTGCTTTCTACAAGTTATTATTTGGAAACTAATGCACATAAATAAATACTTCTGTTGGTAATGCACACACACACACACACATACACACACACACACACACACACACACCCCACGTGGGTCACATATATATTTATATTTGGTACTTCCTCTTACCAAATAACACTAGTGAGATAAACCTGATCAGTTTATGTGAAGGATTTTAGCAAATGTTCAATGCTTCTGTAGTTTAAGTCGAGAAAAAAATAAAGAGATATCTGAGCGAACAAAACTTTAGCACACTTCTAAATTTACTAAGCCCAGAAAAATACAAAACTTTGGATGGCAAAATTTTGTAAATTGCAAAAAAACAGATATGGACTTCTTTAATGACATAAGTTGATAACAACATTTAAAAGATAAGTTGAGTTACAGTTGAACACTCTTGAAGATGTATCATAATGCACCAGTAGGGCTGTTGGGGTTGCTTACCCAAAAGTTTCAGCCATGAGCAGAGATATAAAAAGCCTCTAGCACAGAGTAATTATTTGCCAGGGGGCTTTAATGGAAATTAACCAGAAATATTTAAAAATACTGGCACAAACAGAAAACTCCAAATGGAATTTGATTATAATAAATAGTACTAACATTTATTTGACTTGATGGTGAGTTTAAAAACTAGCAATTAAAGGTCTATCATGCTGTCATTACTCAAAATAATACATTCATATACATTATTGCCCAATACAATTATGTTTACTAAAATAATATTATCTTTACTTGGAAAAATAAATATGACAACTGAAATGCCAAATTTCAATTATGCTTTTGAAAAGTAAGTCCTTCAATTTTTTTTACAAAATAGCGAAAACATTATCCTTTAAGATAATTTTTCATGTTTAATTTTAAAACTTAAAATTCCTTCCCATTTTGAGACAGGAGATAGCTAGAGAAAGGCTAGGCAGACAGACAGGCCAGTCCTCTGGTAACAATGTAATGAACTCCCAGCAGGCCTCTCAGGCTCAGCATTGGTAAACAAGCTCCCTGCAAGCCTCTCGAGCTAGAGCTAAATTCCTCACTGCTGGGATCAAAAAGCAACCAATCAGCTCACCATTAGGTTCCTACCTCCTGCCAATTGGTCCTTAATACTGACCAGTCAGAACAAAAACAGCTCACAGCTAGTGCTAGCCAATCAGCTTGGACTTAGGGCTATATAAGCACGAGGCTTTTGATCCCAGACAAGCAATCCCTTCGGGTCCCCTCCCGCAGTGGCAGCTTTTCTGTCCTCAATAAATCCTGCTTTGTCACTTTCCAGCTGTCTGGGTCCCTCATTCTTCCTGGGCATTAGACAAAAACCTTGACCCTGAAGAGCTGCAACCTGAGGAGCTGCAGAAGATCACTGGAGTCTAAAACCCGTGCACCCCAGAAGCTGGCTTGCCAGCCGACGGAGCCAGCCGAACCAGGAGAGTTGCTGGGAGATGGCGAGATTCCAAAGCTGAGACACTCCGAGGGCTAGGCTTGCCAGCCCTCTGAACCAGCAACACTCTCAGGGTTTGGCTTGCCAGCCCATTAGAGCTGACACTTCCCAGGCTAGGCTTACCAGCCCCTCCAGACTGCCCTCTCTGGGGCTTAGCTGACTGACCCATTTGAGCTCTTGAAGCCCATGTTGACCTAAGAAAATCCACATCAATTTCCTACTAATATAGTTAAAATAAAATATAATATATGCTATTATTTGTGAGAATAAGTACACATGTGGAGATGCACACATATTTCATTATGTTCAATGTGATTTAAACTATTCTATGCCTTTGCTGTGAGCTATCTACAAGGGCAAGTGAGTTTAATCTTCTGGACTTTCTGTTTCCTCTTATATTAAAAAGAGGGCACTGAACTAAAGTCCTTTTTAGCTCTAATATACTATAGCATGTATTAAGTATATGAACTAAAATGTCTGTCATTTCTATAACTTTCCATTCAATGGTTAATTTTCTTAATTTTTAGTTTTGTCCTGTAACATAACCAGTATCCTAATAAACTTCATTTTGCACATGCTATGTATAGTTATGTGATTTATCTTATGCCAGTTTTGTGGTTTATCTCAGTGAAAAGGACTATCACTTGGTAGTTTTTTGAACTTGGATAAAAATGACTAAATTTTTCTTTTTAAAGTCAAAGAAAGGAAATGTACTGCTGAGCTAAGACTAAGCATGAAAGATTTCATGTGAGAGAGACAATTTGTCAGAAAATTATGAGGAGGTGCAAACAGAGGGTTATAATGGAAGCAGTCTTGCAACATTAGTGATATCATTCACTCTCATCAAGTCTGTAATAAATCTACGCACTACACACTGAGGGGTGGTGCAGTGTCAGCTGCTGGATCTCATGTGCATAGCTGTAGTCATACCCCAGAAGGTAGAATCCTATCTCCACTCCAGGGTGGGCGCCATGATGCATGTGCTGGGGAATGAATTGGGAAAATGGAGATGACAGCCCAGAAAGGTGGACAAAAACAATCATCCTAAATCACCTCCAGAGTGTCTCTTATTATGGCCAATTAGCTCTCCTCAGCAAAATATAATTTAACCAGTGCAAAGACTAGACTGAAGTCACCAAGATAAAAATCACCTTTTTGAAAATCATTGATTCTTTCATAAAGTTGCCATTAATAAGGGTCTTTGCTCTATCTAGAAATTAAACCTAATGCCTGCTCTAGCAAACTCAAAAAAGTAGTCATGCTCGGAACTCACAGAGCAGTTTTAATCATTCTAATTACTCAATGACTATGAGAGATGAGGTACATTTCTCCATTAAATTAATAATAGTTAAGAGTTTTGAAGTGTCTCTTACCAAACAAGTTCAAAATATAATTTAAAAGGAGTGATATTGTGTTTATATATTTAGTAGTATTGTATACATTTAAGGGAAGTAAACAATTTAATAAAGAATATTAAAATAATTTCAATTTAATTTTGATAACAATAATGAAATCTTGCTCATCAATGTGACCTTGGGAAAATTAATTTTCCTAAACTTCTATGTCTTTATTTGCCAAAGGGGATACAATATTTGCTTTGTTGTATTCAACAAGATAAAGCATATCTTGTGAAATTCAACAAGATAAAGCATAATCTTGCTGAATAAACTACATGCTAAATAAATAGGGAATTCTCATCATCTTAAACATTTCTCTTATGTTTAAAAGATTGTTGCCTAAGGCTTACCATTGAGGATGTTGTACAAAATAATTCATAATAAAATATCTCAATCAAGTAATAATTTTAATTAATTAATTATTAAAGAAACTCAGGACATTTAGAATCAAGAACAAAAATCCCACTCTATTATCCACTTTTTAAATATTCCATTTTTCAAGGTGGTTCAAAAAGATTAGCTCTCGACAAATGAGCTCTCTCATTTAAACAGGCTAGAATCTAGGTTGCTTTCAGGTGATGCAGATTTTCAACTAATCAGCTTCATGTCATCAGAATGATGATGATGGTTGACAGCTAAACTGTTCCTCTTAGAAGTTTTATATAAACCATTTATATAAGTCAAATTAAATTAAGAATAATTTCTTAAGGAATCTTGATTATCTGTTCATCATCCCAAGGAAATAAGACATGTTTTTCTGAAAAAATGTACCACAAAAATAACTTCAATTATTCTCAGCTAATAATGCATGGATATAATATTTGCCATTATACTTAACAGGCACTAGTTGGATACTTATTCAAATATTTATTTTAAGAGATTTTTCAAGGGTTCATCCACTTAATACTTCTAATATCTCCATGAACTCAATACTATTATCACCATTTTACAGATGAAGAAACTGGAACTAGAGAGGTTAAGTAACCAGCAAAAGGTCACCCTGCTACACTGCTGGTAATGGAGCCAACTTGTGAATCAGTCTGCCTCCAAATCTCATCCCTTAACCCGTATACATATCATCAATATCAACAAGATTATAAATGCTCTCATTTAAATACATCTTCAGTTATTAATGCATATTTATTGAGATTCTTTTATGCGTCTGGGATTATTTTATGCTCACCCTTAATAGAAAGAATTAAGTTAATTTATATGGTGCATGGAATCTCTGTGAAGGAGGAGCAGCAGAAAATGATTAAGAGTGGTACTAATAGCAAACTCTCATTTGTTAGTATACACCAGCCACTTCTGAAGCACTTTTGTTATTTTATTTTTTTTCTGTACCAGATTAATAATATAGATAATAATAGTACATCCATTCTATAGAGAAAGGAATGAACCATGGTTTGAATAACTTGCCTTAGATAACATAGCTAATAAATAGTAAAGTTCGGGGTTGGAGAAAAAGGTTTGACGCCAGTTTGTGCTTTGAACCAATGTTTGATGGCTGTTTAGAGACGATATTAGAGATAATGGCGATCTAAGGAAATGAAGCCATCAACCCCAATTTGGTGTAAGAAAATACCCCACTAGGGGGCTATAGAGGCTCATGTTTTGTTCTTTAGTTATATAAACTTTATGAATATAAAAGTGAATTCACTTTATATTCTTAAATTGATGCATACACAAAATAAGTCCTAATATATTTGCGGGGTTTTGAGATAAATGAATGCTCACTGGAAAAAACACGAGGTGCAGACTTTTTAAAGTTTGATTTTTGAGTCTATATTGTGTGTGTGTAGTCTATATTGTGTGTGTGTGTGTGTGTGTGTGTGTGTGTGTGTGTGTGTGTTTTAAGTGAGGAAGCAGGATTTATTGAGAGGACAGAGAAGCTCCCACAGTGGGAGGGGACCCAAAGGGATTGCCCCTGAGTCTATGTTTTATAAAAATTTAGGAAGAAATGAAAATAATGAATCTTACACCCCTGATTTTTTTGCCCTTGTGAGCTACTTGAATAAAATATCTCTCCTTTTCTAGTTTCTCTGTTATTGACCCCTATCAGGTTTCTTTCAATAACTAGAGATGAGATTATAATTTGTAGGGGCTTATTTTGCTTGGGTGTACATATGTATATGTTTTAATCAAAGTAAGATCAGAAAATCGCAAATATCCTACACATGAGACCAAACTGGATCAAAAAACTTCTCTAGAAATCTTAGACTTCAATGATGTCAATTGTTAAATAAAGAGTCATTGGGGAAATTATGTCTGATTTTGATGGGAAAATTGAGGTTCCACTGTAAGAGGAAAGACTGGAAGTCTTGAAACACAGTTATTTTCTCTGTCTGTTGAAGGCTAGATTACTTTTTCTAGAGGAGTTGTAAACAAGTAGTAGCATAGAGGTTCTGGTGGTTGGTAGCAATTTACCAGTAAAGCCTATGGTGCCTCTTCATTACCAATGTATCTTGCTTCAAAGAAGATAAGGAAGGCTAGTATTGTAGAAAAGAGTGATTTAAAATACAATCCAAGGGGTGTGTGTGTGTGTGTGGGTGTGTGTGTAAGAAAAGACAGGTTTCACTGCAGTTATTACTGAAGGAGTCAGGCAGAGCTAGTAATTGGAGCTTTAAAGGAAAATACTTTCACTGGAAAATATCTTACCTAAGTGCTTTGGGATTCTGGGAGAAAGTGTGCTATGTATATCTGCCTAACAGGAGGCTGGTCATGCTGACTGAAAAATGTAAACGGACTTCAGTAATGCTGCTTTCTTTCTTCACCAGACAGGAGGCTATTTCAGTTAAAAAGGAAATTGATCAGAATCTGAAGCCGTTTTACTGGGAGATCAAGTGGAAAAATTAAAACATCAAATTTGAGGATTCCTTTACTGAAAGCGAACCTAGACCTTTTAAAATGATAAATATTTAACCAAAAATAATGCATCAACTACTAAGTATCCAGCCAAGATAGCAAGCTAAATAAGACAATAAGGCCATTTTCAGCTCTGTAAGAAATTTCCACATCAATGGGACAGGGAGATTGGGGGAGGGTGATAGAGGAGCAACTTAGTAACATAGTTACTGTGAGATAAGATATATGATTAAAAAATAAATATGGAAGCCGGGCTCGGTGGCTCAGCCTGTAATCCCGCGCCTTTGGGAGGCTGAGGTGAGTGGATTGCCTGAGCCCGCGGTTTCGAGACCCGCCTGCGCAACTTGGCGAGACCTCATCTCTACAATAAATTTAAAAAATCAGCCGGGCGTGGTAGCGCGCGCCTGTAATTCCGGCTACTCGGAAGGCTGAGGCGGAAGGATCGCCGGAGCCCAGCAGGTCGAGGCTGCGGTGGCCGGGAGCGGCCACTGCACTCCAGTCTGGGTGACAGAGTGAGACTCCAACTCAAAAGAAAAAAAATTTAAAAAAAATAAAAACCAGCTCAACATAATCCTTGTGCTAAAGAGATGTATTTAGAGTGGCATATTCTGGTCTCCTACAGTCATATCTTGGGGTGACAAGGTCCTATGAGGATCATACCATGCTTCTCTGCATTTAGATGATTTAAGATTCTTAGAAGCAGCCCAGCCCCTTCATTTGAGGAAATAGAAGCCCCCAAAAGAGTGACCCACTGAACTTGGCTGGGCCTACCTCTGCCCTACAAGGCCCAGCCAAGTCTGACCCTGTCCAATTTCTGTCCCCCTCAGCACTCCAGCCACAGGAACCTCCGCTTCTCCTGACCACCTGCCCAAAGAGGCACCTTTGCATGAGCTGCTTCCCTCCCCCTGGCATGCTCTTCCCAGATAGCAACTGGCTCACTTATTTGGTGACTCAGGCCACCCCTGTCTGAAACAGCTACTGATGCTACTGGGATAAGAGTGCTGCTTCCAGTGTAAGATGGCCAACCACAGGTTCCTGTGGTCACGTTTGGAATGAATTCACAGACACACAGAGAGCAAGATAAACAAGTAGCTTTATTAAACAAAGAAGAGCACACTCTCAGAGTGGAGGGTGGGCAGAAACAGCCTACGGAAAGCCGCTCCTTCTGCACCCAGTTATTGAACAAAGTTGAGCTATAACTTTTATTCTTGGGGATACTGAGGAGTGGGTTTGGGGGTGGGCTTTTCCTAAAAATAAGTAGTCCGAGGGCTGGCTTTCTGTCACTCCTCCCTCACATCGGGAAGGGGAGTTTCAGGTCTCATAGGGTCATACCAGTACTTCCATGGTGTCAGGTGTATGATGGGAGTGGGAGGGTCCCCCAGGGTAATTTTATATTAATAGTATTACAATGAAAGTTTATGGGTATCTCAGGCCAACCTTGGCTGATGTGCATGCTCTGGGGGTCTCCAAGCTAGTTCTTGCCTTGACGGCTGTCTCCTTCTACTGCAAGCATCCTAGATAGACGGATTATAATGCTGCGGATGTATCTGATTAGAACCTAGCAGTTAGGTAGGTGTGGAGTTTCCTTCACCAGCTCAGCCACTTCCTTGTATGTGTGGTTCTATAGCAGCTGCTGCAGGCATTAATGAGTCTGGAACTTTCCTACAGTCCTGAAGTTTTCCTAGTCTAGCCTAGTCGGTTGCAGCCACAGACTCCCCTTCCCCTTGTTACATCCCCTCATAGCCTGTATCACCACCCTATATGCCGTATCCACTTGTTTATTTACTCCCAAACCCACCAGAGGAAAGCTCCAGAGAGCGGAATTGTCCACCTCAGTTTCCTCACTCAGCAAATACATCACATGCCGGCCCTGGGGGGCTGTGGGGATCTGTCTGCAGATGAAGGCCTACGCTGGTGAGGCCTCCCTGTTGTGCCTTGATGTTCTTTTCCTTCAGTTTCCTTACTGCCACCATGACTCCCGGGACCAGCGTCTCCAAGTCCCCTAGCAGTCAAAAAGACTATCTGGTGAGGATGGATCACCACGTGAGAGAAATGCACTCGCACCCGAGTTCACTCGCCCACTGCAGGGAACTGGCAATGTTAAAGTAAAGATGCCCGAGGTTTCCACCAGAAGGAGGTTCCCAAGCCCACCATGGATTGGCTTCCTTTCCTAGTGTCTTCTATTCCCTCAGGTCCTCCGAAGCAAATGTGCTTTTTCTTATTAGTTGCCACAGTTACTAGCAAAGGGACATGGCTGGAGGTATCCAGAGTCCTTGTCTGTTGGGTAACCAGCAGCTGCCCTGTTGCCATATCGGGGTTCCTGGGGTAGGGAGTAAAAGACGTGGACCGTGTCTGGCCACTTATGAGGGGGAACTAGGGTTGGAGCCCTGGATCCGCCAGCCAAGCAAGTGTGTGGCTTCGGGGATCGCCTTAGGCTGGGCCAAGAGACCCACGGGGCTAAGCCGCTCTGAGCCTGGGGCCACCATCCAGAGGACCCCGCTGGCTGGGCCTCCCCGCTGAGCGCCGCGCTCCCCCGGGGTTTGGCACAGCGCGCCTTTCCCACGCTGGAATCTACGAGGGTGCCTGCCAGTCCCTGTCCCAGCAGATCCCCCTGCTGGCCCCACGCCGCGGGGGTGACTCTGCTCTCTATAGACCTCTCCTGAGGATGCCCTCCCAGGCGCCGGCCCGTGCGGAGGGACCTTGGACCTTAGGGGCCACGGAGGGACGGGAAGGCAGAGCTTCAGCCCGGCTGGGCTGTGGGGCCCCGGCTGCAAATGGGCATGCAGTCCCGGGGCGCCTGGCAAGGGCCGGTGGCGCGGGCCCGCAGAGGGTAATCCGTGTAATGGCCCGGGAGCCGGCGGCAGCTGGCCTGGCTAATGCTCCCTGAGATCTGCTTTCATGGGATTAAGGGCTGTGGATAAAACCTTGATCCCGGGAAAGGAGGCCCGGCTGCTAAGCCCAGCAAAGAGCACCACTTTGATTATGCTGGGAGTTGGAATCATTTCAGAGATTTATATTTTAACCAAGCCATCATTTTGATTTGCAAGGAAAACAATAAAGGGAGTAGGAATAAACTCATAGAGAACACACAGAGGGAGCAGGAGGGTGGTGGGGCCGAGCCTGAGGTGGGAGATGTGAAAACAGCTGAGGGTCCACATATCCTCACCCCACCCCAGGCCACCCACTCACTGCCCCCCATTCCTGCCTTCTTTGGGTTCACACTGTCTTCCCAGATCCTCCTTGGCCACTCCAGGCCAACTAGTAATCAGAGGATGTGTTTTCTGCCACTACAGTAGTTTCCACTTATCCACAGGGGACAGGGTCCAAGACTCCGCAGTGGACGCCTGAAAGGGTGGATGGTGCCCGGCCCCTTGCTGTCCCTCAGAACAGGCTTCTGTTCATGTCTTCCACCCACAGATGTCATGCCTTTCCATTTTAACTCGGCTCTTAATCACAAACTGTGGCCATAAGTTTTGCAATTTGATGTGCATTGGCAAAACCAAAACAAATTTCTTTTTTTCCCTTTTTCGTGATTTCATGGACAAAAGATTCCTTCTTACCATGGATCTTAGCAACCCAAGCTTTTTTCTTTTCTTAAGTTGAGAACTTTCACTTTTTCACTTAAAGGAGACGCTTTTCTCCCTGGCCTATCCAAATTGCCAGCAGCACAACTCTTGGTTTTTGGAGCCATGCTAAAGTAAAACAAAGGGGACTTGAACACAAGCACTGTGCTGTAACAACAACCAGGCCAAGTGACCAGAGGCTAGCAGACAACACGACGGCTGGACAGAGCGAGGCGTTGCAGCCTGAGCAGGATAGCACACAACTGCTGGAGATTTCATCGTGTCACTCAGAACAGCAGGCAATGCAAAACTTATAGCTTGTTCATTTCTGAAGTTTTCCACTTGATATTTTTGGACCAAGGTTGATCATGGGTAGCTGAAACCTTGGAAATTGAAACCACGGATGGAGAGGGATTACTAGTCTGTACATCTTTTTTCTGTGCCTGGTCTCATTGGCCTCTCACCTTGACCTTGTCAACAGTGGGGTGGGTGCAGAAAGGTCAGATGCCAGGCAGGGCACTGGGACAGTTCCTGAAGTCCCAATGTCCCTGGCGTTATCCCTCCAGTTGCTGGGTCATGACCGTGTGCCCAGGGATCCCAGCTCTAGACAGTGGCTATCTCCTGACCTGTATGGAAGCATGCTGATATACCATCGCCTGGAAGTTCACCCCTGCTGAAGACCAGCCCTACTGGTGACATGCAGGGTTGGGTGCTTTAGTTCTCACAAGTGATTTGAAAACTAAGGCTCAGAGGACTTACAGAGCCTGCAAAATGTCCCCCCCAACAAAGCCAGCCAGCAGCTGAATTTCACAAGTTTTTTCCCCTCTGCCAAGGTGGCCTTCCAGAATGTGTGGTTATTGCTCCATGGCAGACTCTCGCTCCCTCTCCAGGGCACCCTCTGGGCCAGGAGAGGAACCACACAGGTGTCAGATGCCACAAAAGCGACCACAGGCAACTGGCACAATCATCTATCTTTAGTTTATATTAAAGTTGTATGTCGGGATTGTCCTTAATACACATCTTTTTCTCCTTTTGTCCCTATACTCCCATTCATAAGACCCTTCTAACCAATGGTATTATGTGGAGCCATTTAAAACGGCCATTTTTGTAGGCCAAAAATAGTCACATAGCCTCAACTTGATACATTTTTTAGGAGATTGGGGAACTACAGCTGGGGCTCAGGTTGTCTCTAGAGGTGGCCAGGTGGGGGCAGCAGAGAGCTGATCCTACAGTACAATCTAGAGCCTCAAGAGAAGAAGACCTGCAGGGTCCTCCCAGATGACCCAAAGGGGAGAGGGGCAGTCTGCCGGGGTCCCTCTGCTGGACAGTCTGCCCGGGTCCCTTCGCTGAGCAGTAAGCACAAGGCTGGGCAGCGTTGCTGCGATGCTTGTACCACCAGTTCCTGGGCTGGGGTCTCCCTTCAAGGTCCAGGGGACCTGCCAAGCTCCAGCAGCTCGCAGGCTTCTCCTGGTCACAGTCCACAGCAGAGGGAAAAAGCAGCCTCGGACAGGGCCACACAGAGCTCTGAAGCCTGACCCACATGCCACCCTCTGTGACTGGGGCACCTGAGCAGGGCCTGACGCGGATTGCCCTCCGGCTGCCTTCCTTCCCACGCCTGCCAGCTCCTGAGCAGACCACCCCCAAATGGCATGTGGGCCATCACATGCCATTGGCACTGGATGTAGCCACCTCTGGTTTTGAAGCTGGGACCAGTGGGGCAGGGAGTAGGGAAAGGCATTGGCTAAAAAATGTGCAAGGTTCAGTGCAACATAAAAATGCTGGCACCTTGCTCAAAAATTGTTAAGAATTTTAAGGCAACAAGAACAGAGTATAAAGCCAAATGCAGGGTTTCTGAGGGCAGGGTCCCCTGTGCCTGCCCAGGCCACCCATTCACGAAGCTGGTGCTGGCTTTTATCTTGAGCTAGAGCCTTTCTGGAATGGGCTTTGGGTGAGGTAGGGCTGCCCTCTGACGTCCAACTGCGCCCGTCTGTGATGCGGTGGCTTCATGGCCCAGAGAAGCCCTGGCATATTGCTATCCAGCACGGCTCTCCCCCACCTGTGAGCAGGAGAGGTGTCACAGCACCTGAAATAAGGATGCACCATGCTCCTGAGGCTCAGAGGTGGAGTAGCACACCTTCTGGTCAAATGGGGAGTGTCCCACAGGGCACACCAGTGCAGTCTGGCCAGGTGACTGTAGCCTGCATCCCTATGGCTCACAAGTTTCGAGGGACAGGACTCAGACAGGAGAGTTCAGAACAAAGACAGACAGTAAGTCCCATAAGAGAAAGAGAAGAGACGTAGGTGGGGAAGGTGGGAGAGGAGCCAGAGCCCCATGGCAGTCATCAGGGGCAGCCCAGGACAGGGAGATGGCAGTGCTGTTAGCCATTTTGGTCCCACAGTTGTTGACTTGTTGGATACTGATAGGTGTTGATTGTTGAATACTGTGAATATCGCTCCTGGGTAGCAGCAGGTTGACCACTCCCAGAGATGGTCACCAATCCTGAGGGACATACTCCAGAGCTCATGGGAAGACGGGAACCCTCTCCATCCTTCCTGCTCTGGTTGACACACTGGTCAGCAGAATGGGAGGGAGGCACGGGTTGGGGCCTACAGACAAAGGCCTGGGTGATAAAGATGTGGTTTCAACCCTGGCTCTGCCGTGGGCCAGGTGTGTGATATCAGCCAAATCACCACCTCCCTGATGGAGGAAAGGATGCCAACCCTTTCTCCCCAGACTCCAGGCACGGACCCCACTAGCCACAGGGACTCCAGTTTCCAATTCGCCCCCCACACCACCACCAGCAGCATTCTTTAACACAAACCCTGGTTTGTGTCCTTATTTCTCATCTCCTGGGAGACCAGTGCTTGCCCCAAGATGTCTGAGGACCCTGGGTGCTCTCGTTCCACAGTCACTGCTTGCTCCTGTGAGTTCTCGATGCCCATCCTCCGTTTCTTCCCCCCAGAGCCTCCCAGTACTCCAGCAGCTTTATCTTCTCACCACCCTACCCCTACCCAAGTATGGAACTGAACACCCCCCCACCCCACCCCCCGCCGCCACCCGTCAGCAAACAAGCCCTCTGCCGTAGAAGTCGTGTGAGGTTTTGCTGAAGCAAAGGTTGAGAACGACCGAATGGCATGCCAGCACACCATCTCCCTGTCCCGGGCCCCCCTCGGCTGCCTCGAGCCTCCAGCTCTTCTCTCCCCTTCCCACTTTCCCCCGTTTCGCCTCCTTTCTCTTACAGAACTGTGTTGTCCTTCTTGCCAATTCTCCTCTCTAGGTCCCTCTCTTCAGAATCCTGCGTTCTGCAGAAATTCAGCCAAAAGATGCTTTTCCACTCAACTAAAGGCCACCTTCCCCTGGGGACTGGTTTACATCCAGATGTAAATTACATCCAGGTGGCAGCTGTCCACAGGAGGCCACGCGTGGCAGAGCCTCAGAAACATCCAAATAACTGAGCATCCTTGGAGATTCCACAAGATATGCTTTCCAATGCCAAAATCAGGAATTACCTAGAAATCCAGGAGAGATGGGGAAAACCCAGAGCTTCAGCCTGGGGCCTTCACATACCAGCCCCATGGGGCAAATTGCCTAATACCTCAATTTTCCCACCCAAGAAATGGGGATGTTGGCACCCTTTCCACTAACTTCTGCGACTGTGGTGAAAATCGCAAGACAAATGCACTTATAAAGTGCTTTGAAAATCAAGCCATGTTTCCTCTTTTTTAATGCCTAATAAAAAGAACTCCCCAGAAACTCACCCTGACTACAATGCCGGCATCAGCTTCCTCCTGCCAACCCCCACCTCCTAGGATAAGGAGGGACCGGGCGAGAATAGGAAAGTTCTGTAAGGAAGAAGGGTGGAGAGAGGAAGAAGGGTGGAGAGGGGAAGAAGGGACCGTCTACTGGGTCCAGTGTGCGCTTGCATTGATCACAGCAGGTATACCTAAGAGAGAGCAGCACATCCCCATGTGTGTTTTGCAATGGTCCGCTGAAGTTGGTGGATGCAGTCTTCCATGAAGATCGTGTTCTTCAAGTCTATATCTTCTTAATTTTTGTGTCTGGTTCATTATCAGTTACTAAGAAAGATGTGTTTAGTTTTCTCATTAGGATTTCTTTTTGTGATTATGACAATTTTTGCTTTGTGTACTTTGAAGATAAGTTATCACGTACGTACATATTTAAAATTCTTCTAATGCCCTGATGAAGTGAATCTTTGCTCATTATCTTTTCTCTTTATCTTAGTCATTCTTTTTACCTTAAAGTCTTCTTTGCCAGAAATTAGTTGTATGTTTTTCCATCATTTGGGTTTTAAGCTTGCTATATCCTTATCTTTTAGGTTGGTCTTCTATACATAAAGCATGGCACCTTTTTTGTTGAGAGCACTATTCCATTTACAATTTAAATTCTGATATAGTTCTTGAAATCCACCATCTTACTTTGTATGTGCTTTCTATTTTTTTCTACCTGCTCGATAGCCCTGTTTTTCTCTTTTTCTGGCTTCTTTTAGATTGATTAAATATTTTTATTATGTTTTTCTCTCTATAGGATTAGCAGTCATACACTCTTTTCCTACACTTTTATTGTGTTTGCCTGGGATTACAGTGGGCATTCTTGACTTAACAAAGTCATTAGGACTTTCACCCTCTCTCTAGTCAATGCAAGGAACTTAGAATTCAGCCCCTTTCAGTATATGTGCTGTTGTTTTCATGTATTTTTTAGTTACCAGAATGTATTATTAAGAGCAGTTATAGGCTTACAGAAAATTGAGTGTGTATTCCAGAGAGTTCCCGTATACTTCCTCTTTCCTCCCTCCCAGTTTTCCCAATTATTAACATCTTGCATTGTGTTGTGCATTTGCTACAATTGATGAACCAGTATTGACACATTATTATTAACGAAATCCCACAGTTTACAGTAATGTTACTCTTTGTGTTGTGCATTCTATGAGTTTTGACGAACATTTAATGCCCTGCATCCACCACTGCCGTATCACACAGAACAGTTTCTCTACCATAAAATCCTCTGTGCTCTCCTATTCATCCCTTCCTCTCATCTCCCACATTTCTAGCATTCACTGATGATTTTAACATCTCCATGGTTTGGGTTTCTCTAGAATGTTCATAGAGTTGGAATCATACAATAGGTAGCTTTTTCAGATTGACTTATTTCACTAAGCAATGTGCATTTAAGTTTCTCCATATCTTGTGGCCTGATAGCTTATTTCTCTTTAGTACTGAATAATACTCCATTGCCTGCATGTACTGCGTGCACCTGTGGAAGGACACTGCCTGCTTCACATTTTTGGCAATTACGAGTAAAGCTGTCATAGACATTTGTGTGTAGGTTTTTTCTTTGGACCTAAGTTTTGAGTTCTTTAAAGCAAATGTCTCAGAGCCCAATTGCTGAATTGTAAGGTCAGACTATGTTTAGCTTTCTAAGATACTGCCAAACGGCCTTGCAAAGTGCATTCCAACCAGCAAGGAGTTGGTTTCTGCTACTCCGCATCCTTGCTAGCATTCGATACTGTCAGTTTCTCAGGTTTTAACCATTCTAGTAGGTGTGTAGTGATATTTCATTGTTCTCGATATTCCCAATAACAAATGATGTTGCAATTCCCGCTATTCCTGAGAATATGTTGAGCATCTTTTCATATGCATATTGCCATCTATATATCTTCTTTGGTGTAGTATTCAGATATTTTGCCCATTCTTTTTTTTTTTTGAGTTGGAGTCTCACTCTGTCACCCAGACTAGACTGCTCCCAGCCACTGCAGCTTCGACCTGCTGGGCTCCGATGATCCTTCCACCTCAACCTTCCAAGTAGCTGGAACTACAGGCGCATGCTACCACACCCAGCTAATTTTTGATTTATTGTAGAGATGAGGTCTCACCAAATTGCCCAGGTGGGTCTCGAACCTGCGGGCTCAGGCAATCCACTCACCTTGGCCTCCCAAAGTGCTGGGATTACAGGCTGAGCCACCGAGCCCGGCCTTTTGCCCATTCTTAAAAATTGGGCTATTTATTTTCTTTTGTTGAGTGTTAGATGTTCAGTGTATATTTTGGAAACAAGACCTTTATCAAATACATGTTTTGCAAATATTTTATCTTAGTCTCTGGTTTTTTCATTCTCTTAATAGTGTGTTTCACAGAGCAGAAGTTTTTTATTTTAATAAAATTCAATTTATCAATTTTTTTCTTTCATAGTTCATTCTTTTGGCATTGTCTTTAGAAGTCATCACCAAACCCAAGGTCACCTAGACTGACTTTCTCTTATGTTATCCTCTAGATGTTTTATAATTTTGAGTTTTACATTTAGACCTGTGATCCATTTTGAGTCAATGTTTATAAAAGGTGTATGATGAGTGTCTCGATTCATTCATTTGCATGTGCATGTTCAGTTGTCCCAGCACCATTTGTTGGAAAGACCATCCCTTCTTCCTAGGATTGCCTTTGCTCTTTTGCCAAAGATCAGTTGACTGTATTAGTATTGGTCTATTTCTGGATTCTCTATTCTGTTCAACTGGTTTTTGTCTATTCTTTCACCAATACCACACTGCCTTAATTACTGAACTTTATGTAAATCATCTTGGGTAAGGTCAGTCCTCTGACTTTGTTCTCCTTCAGTATTATGTTGGTTATTTAGAGTCTTTTGCTTTTCCATATACATGTTAGAATCAGTTTTTTTATAAGCAAAAAATCAACTTACTTGTTGGGATTTTGATCAGAGTGACATTGAATCTATAGACCAAGTTGGGAAGAACTGACATCTTAACAATATTGAGTTTTCCTATCTATAAACACAAAATCTCTCTCCATTTACTTAAAACTTATTTGATATCTTTCATCAAAGTTTTGTGATTTTCCTCATGTTGATCTTGTACATATTTTATTAGACTTATTATTAAGTACTTTATTTTTGGTGCTATTGTAAATGATATTATATTTTTAATTTCAAATTCCACTTGTTCATTGCTGATATATAGGAAAGCAATTGACTTTATTAACCGTGTATCCTGCAAACTTGGTGGTATCACTTATTAATTCCAAAAGTTTATTGGTTGATTCTTTGGAATTTTCTGTGATGATCATCAAGTCACCTATGAAAAAAGACAGTTGGCTGGGCTCAGTGGCTCAGCCTGTAATCCCAGCGCTTTGGGAGGCCGAGGTGAGTGGATTACCTGAGCCCGCAGGTTCGAGACCCGCCTGGGCAACTTGGCGAGACCTCAGCTCCACAATAAATCAAAATTAGCCGCGCCTGTAATTCCAGCTACTTAGAAGACTGAGGTGGAAGGATCGCCGGAACCCAGCAGGTCGAGGCTACAGTGGCCGGGAGCGGCCACTGCACTCCAGTCTGGGTGACAGAGTGAGACTCCAACTCAAAAAAAAAAAGAAAGAAAAAAGGTAGTTTACAATTGGTATACTTTTTATTTCCTTTTCTTATTGTATTAACTGTAATTTCTAGTGTGACGTTGAAAGGAGTCATAAGGAACATTCTTACTTTGTTCTTGATCTTACTGGGAAAGCTTCTAGTTTCTCACCTTAAGTATGATGTTGTGTAGGTTCTGTTGTAGATGCTCTTTATCAAGTTGTAGAAGTTTTAGTATTAGAACAATGCCTGCCACATAGAATGAGTTAGAAAGTGTTCCTTCTGCCTCCATTTTTTGGAAGAGATTCTAAAGAATTGATATATTTTTTCCTTAAATGTATGAATAATTCACCAGTGAAACCATCTTGACCTGGTGCTTTCTGTAGTGGCAGCTTATGAATTATTGACTTAATTTTTGATAGATATTGCCTATTCAGATTATCTATCTCTTCCTGTATGAGTTTTGGTAGATGGTGTTTTTCAAGGAATTGGCCCTTTCATCTAAATTTTTAGAGTTGTGGACACAAATTGTTTATAGTATTCCTTTATCATCCTTTTAATGTCGACGGGCTTGATAATGATGGCCTTTCTTTGATTTCTAGTATTAGTAACTGTGTCCTCTCTCTTTTCTTCTTGGTTAGCCTGACTAGAGATTTATCGTTTTTATTGGCCTTTCAAAAACTAGTTTTGGTTTCATTTATTTCCTCTATTGGTTTCCTGTTTTTAATTTCATTGATTTCTGCACTAATTCATATTATTTATTTTCTTCTGTTTATACTAGATTCAATTAATTATTCCCTAGTTTTCTAAAGTGAAAGCTTAAATTATTGATTTTAGATCTTCTTTTCTACCATTTGCATTCAATAGTATAAATTGCTCTCTAAACAGTGCTTTCACTGTATTTCATAAATTTTTATAAGTTGTGTTTTCATTTTTATTTTCATATTTATTTTCAAAATATTTTAAATTTTTTCTTGAAATGTCTTCTTTGACCCCTGTGTTATATAGAAATATGTTGTTTAATCTCTGACTATTTAGAGATTTTTCAACTATCTTTCTGTTATTGTTTTCTGGTTTAATTCCATTGTGATCTGAGAGCATACTTTGTATGATGTCTATTCTTTTAAATTAGTTGGGATATGTTTTATGTCTCAGAATGTGATCTCTCTTGATGAATGTTTTATGTAAGCTTAAGAAGGATGTGTATTTTGCTGTATTTGGGTGAACTATTTCATAAATGTCAATTAGGTTCAGTTGATGGTATTGTTCCTAATTTTCTGCCTGTTGGATCTGTAAATTACTGATAGAGGTGCTTTGCAGTCCCCAACTACAGCAGTGGATTTGTTTATTTCTCTTTGCGGTTATACCAGTTTTTGCCTCATGCAAATTGACACTGTTCTTAGGTACATACGCATTAAAAATTGTTATGTTTTTCTGAAGACTTGACACATTTATTATTATGTAATGTCCTCTTTATCCCTATGTTGCTTTTTTCTAAAGTCTGCTTTATTTGGAGTTAAAATAGCATCTCCAGCTTTCTTTTGATTGGTGTTAGCATGGTATATCTTTCTCCATATTTTTACTTTTAATCTGTCTGTATCTTTACATTTAAAATGGGCAATAAGCCGGGCTCAGTGGCTCAGCCTGTAATCCCACGCCTTGGGAAGCTGAGGTGAGTGGATTGCCTGAGCCCGCAGGTTTGAGACCCGCCTGGGCAACTTGGCGAGACCTCATCTCTACAATAAATCAAAAACCAGCCGGGCGTGGTAG
>CAUYQG010076060.1:0-24238 GCA_963574415.1 Tarsius wallacei | reverse complement strand
CTGTAGTTCCAGCTACTTGGAAGGCTGAGGCGGAAGGATCGCCGGAGCCCAGCAGGTTGAGGCTGCGGTGGCCGGGAGCGGCCACTGCACTCCAGTCTGGGCGACAGAGTGAGACTCCAACTCAAAAAAAAAAAAAAAAAGGTCTGCTTCTGGCTAGAATAAATAAAGTTGGAAGAGGGTAGGAAAAAAACCCACAAAATTATGATTTTTTTCTTGAACCCCAAAGATGACTGTGCTTGCAGAGCTACTAAGGAAATCCAAAGCAAGACAGGACTCTCCAAAGAGATGTGAGGGGAGCATTTACATGCCTGCAGCATAGAATAAGAGGCATCGATGCTAGGTGCCACACAAGTGGTTAACAAGAATTTAGTTGAAATTTATAGAATTGCTAAATTACAAAGATGGGCTAGTGTGAGACTATATTAATAGAAACCCTGGGAGCTTCAGACTCAAAGGAGTCTACCCTCAGCTTCTTCTCCATGGTCCTCTACCAGATGCCCCTAGAAAGCTTGGGTCAGAAAACTCCCCCTTGGTCCTTCTGTCCTAAAAAGCAAAACCTCCAACTGCTGAAGGAGGGTCAACAAATCTGGTCATATTCTCACTTGCCTCCAGACACAAAGTTTGCTGCATTGAGGAGAAGAGAGAAGTCATTGGGAAAACTAACGCCCATTCCGTGTAACCTAGCCCATTAAGTCTATGTAAGATTCTGCACTAACAAAGAAAACAGAGACTCTCCTGCTCTCACCCTTAGTGAGCACTAAGTAACAAGAGAAAGCAACCTTATGCCAGGGAAGAAGCAAAAGGCTACAGCACCCTGCCTTGTATTGCATAAATACAGCTTGAAAAACAAAAGTGGAAAGTACAACAAGAAAAAAACAGAAAACAAAACGAAAAACTTTTTGGCCAAGTAGTTTCACTGACTGATTCTATGTAATAATTGAGAAAAAAAATACCAGTTCTACAAAAACACATATGGGAAATAGAAATAAAGCACATATTTCCCAATGTATTTTAAGAGGCTAGCATTATTATTCTGATCTCAAATGCAAAGAGATGACAAAAAAACTGTATATCAGTATCCTCTGTAAATAAAGACCCACAAATCTTTCACAAACTAGTAGTAATGAAATCCAACCCTCTTTATTTATTTATTATATAATTGTGGGGTGCAAGTGATGATTTACTACATAATTAGGCTGCATGCAGGTGAAGTTTGGGCTTCTAGTTGGCCCTCACTCCTCCTGGTAGTGGACCAGGTACTCTATGTATTGTCACGTGCCCCCAACTTTCCTTCCTTTCTCTCTCCCTCCCCTAGCAGTGCCCAGTAACTGCCAATCCCACCCTTGTGCTAATGTGACTAGTGTTGAGTGAGAACATGAGGTACTCAGTTCTTGGTTTCTGTGACAGTTCACTTAGTATGATGGTGTCCAACTGCATCCAAGTTGCTGCGAAGATTGTGCTTCTGTTCTTCTTTATTGCTACATAATATTCCATCATATATATATATATATATATATATATATATATATACATACCACATCTTCTTTATCCAGTCTATTTCCAATGGGCAGCAGGGTTGGTCCTATATTTTTGCTATTGTGAATAGTGCAGCGATAAATATGCTTTTTGGTAGAGCAATTTATGTTCCTCCAGGTATGTCCCAGGAAAGGGACTGCTGTATCATATAGAAGATCAATTTTAAGTCGTTTTAGAAATCACCATACTTCTTTCCATAGAGTTGAACTAGCTTACATTCCCACCAACAGTGTAGAAGCACCCCTTTTCTTCACAGCTGTGCCAGCACCTGTTGATTTTTGACGTATTAATGATAGCCATCCTTACTGTAGTTAAGGGGTATCTCATTGCAGTTTGCATTTCTCTGATGATTAATGAGGCTGAGTATTTATTCATGTATCTGTTGGCTGCTTATATGTCCTCTTTTAAGAAGTGCCTGTTCATGTTCTTTGCCCATTTTTTAATGGGGTTGTTTGTTTTTCCTTCACTTTGTTTGAGTTCCTTGTAGATTCTGGATGTTAGGCCTTTGTCAGATGTATAGTTTACAAATATATTTTTTTCTCATTCCATGTGGTATCTTACATTTCTCAAAACAAAAAGATCCATCTATGATAACCCTGCAGCCAACAGTCTGCTCAATGAGAAGAAGCTGGAAGCATTCCCTCTAATAACTGGAGCAAGTAAAAGATGCCCACTCTCAGCCCTCCTATTCAACATAGTGTTGGAAATCCCAGCCAGAACAATCAGGCAAGAAAAGCAAATCAGGGGTTTCCAAATAGGAAAAGAGGAAGTTAAGCTATCCTTCTTTGTGGGCGATATGATTCTATACCTAGAAAATCCTACGGATTCTGTCAAAAGCCTCTGCAAACTGATAAGCAACTTTGGTAATATCATGGGTTACAAAGTCAGCATGGAAAAGGCAGTTGCAATTCTATACACCCCCAACAAGCAGGCAGAGAACCAAATAAAAAACACAATCCCATTCAGAATAGCCACACACACAAATGAAATACCTTGGCATTCATCTAACCAGAAAAATGAAAGACCTTTACAATGTTAACTACAAAACATTGCTCATAGAAATCAAGGATGACACAAACAATGGAAAAACATTCCATGTTCTTGGATTGGAAGAATCAATATTATAAAGATGTACATTCTACCCAAGGCAATCTATAGATTCAAAGCAATACCCATCAAATAACCAATATCATTTTTCACAGACCTGGAAACAACAAAACAGAAAGTCATATGAAAACAAACAAAAAGTGCCCGAATAGCCAAAACAATCTGCAGCAAAAAGAACAAAGTGGTGGGTATTGCACTTTCAGACCTTTAAACTTTATTACAAGTCTACAATAATCGAAATGGCATGGTATTGGTACAGGAATAGTCACATAGACCAATGGAATTCACAGAGACTCCAGAAGTAAAAATATAGTCTCTCAAGCAACTCATCTTTGACAAAGCCATCAATAACAATCATTGGAGAAAGAAGACAATATTTAGTAAATGGTGCTGGGAAAACTGACTGACCACAAGCAGAAGAATGAAACTGGACCCCCTCCTTTCACCATATACAAAAATCTACTCAGAATGGATCAAGGACCTAAATGTAAAAACTAAACTATAAGAATCTTACAGGAAAGCAAAGGAAACATCCTTCTGGAGTCAGAGTAGGCAATAAATTCATGACCAAGTTCCCAAAAGTGAATGCTAAAAAGCTAAAATAGACAGGTGGGATCTCCTCAAATTCAATATACTTTTTTAACAATTCATAATGATTAAGTAGGTTTTGTTGTGTGAATGCAAGTTTTGTTTTACATTTGCCAAAATTCAATATAATTCATCATGTCAACAACCTAAAAATCAAAAAGTCCTATGAGCATTGTAATAGTCACAGAAAAAGCAGCTGATAAAATTGAACATCCACTCTAATCAAACTGGTAATTGAAAGGCAATTTTCTTAACCCGATAAAGGGCATGCATCAATTAAAAACTGTATCCAACATCATACATTTAAGGGTAAAAAACAGTATCTTTTCACCTAAGCTCAGGAATAAGATAAAACTTCACTTCATTCCTACTTAATATTGTCCTGGAGATCATGACCAGTGCAATAAAGCAAAAAAGAGACGTTGAAAAAAAATATATATAGTTTACATACGAAAAAATAAAATTGTATTTATTTGAAGAAAGTCTATGAAAAAGGTCACAAAGAATCATCAAAAATATTACTAGAGCTTATAATTTACCTTAGCAACGTCATGAGATACAAGGTCAAGATACAGAATAAACTTATTCCTATATATTAGCAATTATAAATCAAAATTTGAAAGTATCATTTACAACAGCACCAAAATATAGAGTACTTGGTAAATATTCTAATGCAATAGATGCAAAAAACATATATTGAAAAGTATAAGATATTACTGAAAATGTTCAAAGATGACTTGAATAACTATAGAGATTTACAATATTTATGAATTGCAAAATTTAATACAGTTAGAATTTTCCCAATTGACCTACAGAATCTAAATCAAAATCATAGTAATTGTGTATAAATTGACAAAATGTTTCTAAAATGTATACAGAAATGAAAAAACTAAACAGCAAAATAATTTTGAAAAAGAAATACAAAACTGGTGAGCTAACACTCCCTTATTTCAAGACAAGCTAAAAATTTGCAATAATAGAAAGAATTAGGTATTGAAGGAAGAATATACATATATGTCAAAATGAAATACATAGAGGGTATAGGTATAGATCCACACATATAAGATTAATTGATTTCAGCAAAAATACAGTAACAATTCAATTGAGAAAATTTAGTCTTTGAACAAATGGTGCTGGACCATCCATAAGCCAACATGCCCTCAATTTATATCTTGTACCATATGAAAAAATTAACTAAAATAGGATAATAGTTCTGAATGTTAAAATCAAAAACTATAAAACTTCTAGAAGAACTTCATAAACACAAGAGAGTTGAAAAAACATAAATGTTATTCTACTAATTAATGAATGAATAATTACCCAAATGATGGAACACTACTCAACAATAAAAAGAAGCACACTGTAGATTCTTATACATGGCTGAATATCCAATGTGTTATGCTTTGTGAATTCAGATTCAAAATGTTTCGTATTGTATGATTCTATTTATATTACAGTCTGGGAAAGGCAAAACTACAGGGACAGTTGTGTAAGAAAGCAAATTAATGATTGCTTGGAACTTAGGATGGGGGAGATATTGACTTCAAAGGAGCACAATAGAACTTTTTAGGAAATAAAAAAGTCATACGTCTTCATGATGATAGTGGTTACCTGACTGTATATATTTCTCAAAACTCATAGGACTGTAAACTTTCCTATATGCAAAATTTACCTCAATAAATCTATCTTTTGAAAAAGAGTAAATCTCTTATGTTTTTCTAGAGATATTGGCAGAGAAGCTCAGAGTCCATATAATGGACACAGTGGTTCAGGCCTAAGGGATCAGGGTAAGTTGCCCAAGGTATTTGAAATGGTCCTTGCAGGGCATATAGAATTTGGACAGTTGGCAAAGAAAGAGGGGAGTTTAGACAACTAAACCAAGGGAATCAGCAAACTCAAGGACACCTAAACAAAAAATGTGTCCTGCATGCTTATAGAACAGCTCGCATTGAAATATATGGTATATTCAGTGAGATCAAGAAGACATGTGTTAAAATCATGACTCTCCATAGAACTAGTTATATATTATCCAGAAACTTGTTTAACTTTTTAAGTCTCTAATCTTCTTGTATAAAATAGCTGCAATAATCTTCTCTGTTATAGACTGAATTTTGCACACCCTCCAGATTTATATGTCAAAGCCCTAACCCTCAATATGACAATAATTAAAGATAGGGGCTTTAAAGAGGTAATTAAGGTTAAATGGCATCTAAAGGTGGAGCCCTGATCTAATCTAACTCATTTTGTTATAAGAAGCTAGAGAGATACCAAGAATGCACTCCCACAGATGATAATTGAGTGAGGACACAATGAGAAGATGGCCATCTTCCAGCCAAGGAGAGGCCTCAGGAGAAACCAAACCTATGGACACCTAGATCTTGGTCTTTCAGCTTCTGAAACTGTGGAAAACAAATTTATGCTGTCTGGTCCTAGAAGGCTAATATATCTTTACAATGTTATTCTGAGAATCTTAAGATCCTATCTATAAGGCCTAGAATCCAGTTAGTGCTATAAAAGATTGCTTAATATTAGTAGCAGTAGCAGTACTATTGGGTTAGTTATCCATACTGAAGGTTCAGAATGTAGGCTTTGGTCAGATCACTGAAGACCTTGAATATCACATTAGAATTTATATTATATTCAAGGACAAGCAGAGAATTATTGAAGACATATGAACTGAGGGGTGACCTGATCAGAACTGTGCTTTGGAAAAAACAGTTATTCAAGGAGTTATAATGTGAAAAGACTGGCACCTGGGAAGCCGATTGGATAATCTAGGTGAGATATGTCAGGGAACCAGGCTTAGGCTGAAAAGGAAAAACACACGTCAGATAGAGATGACAAAACATGGAATCTGAATCTCAACCCTGCAGGAATGGAGCAGTTATAACTGCTGTGGAGTTGTCAAGACTGCTGATAGGATTTGGGATGGGGATAATGAGCCTCTAAAAAGAAGTAGCGATCACCTGGGGAGGTAAACGTGGAGAGATGGAGAAGATCTTCTCAGTGATAGATCTAGTAAATTGCCAGTTGCAACTTGTGCTTGTGTTGATCATTGATTGATTAGTACAGTGAAGATAATAATACTCTGCCTTTCTATGCCAAAGAGTTATTTTGAGAATCAAATGGGATTATACGTGAAGATTCTTCTTGCAAAGGATTAGACGAACATTGTTAAGATCACAAGCATTAAAGTTACTTAAAGCAGGATTCTTATGGTTTGAAAAGGCACAGAAATACTAAAGGGAGGAATCCTTCCATGATGCTTTGTATTTCTACTAAAAGCAGCGAGATAAATATGACAAATATGATACATTTTGTGTGCTGATACCCAAAATAGAAGCTACATCTCTGACTTTACGACCTGACAACGCCAAGAGCTTCGAGGAGGAGCAAACTGCGAGTTTAAATGTATAGAACTGTGTGTGAAGAACTAAGGGAAGGAAATTGCATGAGGCATCATCAAATGTGTGAGAATCGTAACTCCATGGCAGGAAGCAAAGCAGAGATCTGTGTAGAGGAACTTGGCAGCCCAGAGCCAACCTCTGTGCTCCTCCCTGCTCTGCAAATCAGTTTTCCTGTTGGAGGCAGGGAGGGAGATAATTCTTTGGCAGGAAAGGGAATCGGTACCAGGCTGCTTCTGCCTAACACAAAGTCCTCCATCCTTTTTCCTACTAAGCAGCAGCTGCTCTTTTAGGTCCTAGAAAGACTCTTCTGTAGTCAGTGTTTGAGGAGAAGCACGCAGTGAAAATGGCAGACTTCACTGCCTGCCTATAGAAGAGATGTTTTAAAGCTTCCCCAGTGCCCTGCTCTCTTTGCTGTCTTCCATTCCACAGAGAAAGAGCTGCGATGCATTTTTATATCTGCGGCTCCTTGGCCGGGGGTGCTTTCCTGGAGTGACCAGAATAGCTACAGGGTGCACACACTTGGGGACACAGGGCAACTAGAGCAGGTTGGGAGAGGAAGCCACAGCCTGACTACCTTCCCTTTTCACTTCTGGGGATTGCAGCACTAATGGTGCTCAATTGTCTTTGTCTTTATTGGGGAGTGTGGCTCCCATGGATCAGTGGAACTCTGGATGTTATTTCAGCCTAACACATCATTTTCACTCCCAGATTACTTATAGGAACTTTTCACAAAATGCAAAATATGCTAATTGTAATTGTTTTTCTTCTCCCTCTAGGGGAGATGCTATCCCAGTGATCAGCAAGATCCATGCTCCCAGAAGAAAATTACAAGGCCTCAATGATTTACAGACTGGATAATTAATTAGACCCTTAATGATAGAGAACTCACTGCTATTTGCTATTAAGTTTCTTTACTATAACCTGAGGCATTTGAATTAGAGTGCACCTATTCTCGAAAACATTTGTGTTTTCCAGATTGGGTTGGAAGGAATTCAGCCTCCTCTGGCATGCTGTTGGCAATGTTTCTTGCTTTGGCACAGAAGAGAGGAAAGAAAAAATGAAGAATCTGCTTTCTAATTACTCATTTTTATCAATCTGCTTTAATATATTCTCTAGCACTGTGGAATTTGATTTGATTAATCCATTTCACCCTTCTTTGCATTAGAGGGGTTAAAGATTTAATTCTTTAGCATTTACAAAATCTTATTGGACAAACAAGTGACAAAATAAAATCTGATGATTACTTCCCCTGTTATAAACGCCACAAGTCTCTGCTTCTTTGCCTACTCTCAACTATCTTGGACAAGAAGGGGCCACATGCTCTTTATATACATTTATTTTACAGCCATCATTCAACAGCCTCTACTCCTGTGAAATTCTTTCTTGCTTCAATCACCACATTTCCACCAAGACACTCACTCATCTTCACCCACACTTTTTCTCTCCACCCACTCTATGTCTTTTCTCGAATTTAATGCCACTGAAAACCTCAGTTCTCATTTATGACTGCATGTACTTGACCAGCTATTTAAACTTACAGTCTTAGTCTCCTCATCCCTAAAATGGGAAATTCGTGTTGTACCCCTTGCTACAATGCCAGATATTACTCTTACATTGTGAACGTCATTATCATCAATATTATTAGCAGTAGTATTATCACTTTCACCACCCTCATCCCTAGTCAATTTCTATTTATAATTCTAATTCTTCAAATAGCGTGGTCTTAAACTTTCTCTGTCTCCTCACTTTAAGCATGAATCTATTTCAGCCAATTATTTACCTCAAAAGGAGGATAATAATATCCGCTCTGTATGTTTCAAAAGTTACTTGGGAAATAAAAGTGATAAGTTACTTAAGTTTGCCTGGTGTACTCTTAGATATCAGACATTATTGCTATTGTTATTACTAAACATCATAAATGCCTCTGCTTCCCCAGGCTACTCCATTCTTAATACAAACCATTCCAACTTTATACTCCTAAACTTCACTGCATGGAATTCCAAACATTCTTACTTATCAGCATTTTTAACTATAAAAGAAAATATAAAAATTGATGTTTATGAACAGTTAGCCATCTCTACCTCATCACAATTCTGAGGAGGGAGAGGGAGAACCGCAGGAAAGGGTAAAGAGCCCTAAAGGCCATCTCCTTTGCAGTCACCACTGCCCACGTCAAAAGGAGAGTGCTAACCCTACAGTAGTGAGAATGTGTACTCTGTAAGCTTGTCTTTCTTCATTATGCAAGATAAGAAATTAAAATACATGAAGTAATTTAGAGAGGCAGATGTGGGTAATATTTTTGGATAAGACCATCTCACATTTTTGAAAAAAAAAGATGTTTCTTAATTTTTAACTGAAAATATTGATATAACAAAAAACCATTTAAAATAACAGATCTGTGGAACAAAATATGTGCAGCCTGACAATATAAATAAATGCAGCTTATGAATAATTAAAATGTGCTTTTCCTTTTTGACTTCCAGCAATTTGAATTTTCTGTTCTCCAAAATAGTAATAACATTAACATCATTAACATTCAAATGATTAGAAAAAGGTGTCTATGGATTTCATTTACAATTCAAGTAAGTTTTCATCTTCACTGTTTAGGGAAAGGAAAAAAAAGACACTGACAGGAATTGCCCCAAAGTTCCAAATATGAGTGATTTTATATTTTAAAATATCAAAGTGAGTTGCCCTAATTCACTAGTGCGTGGTTGTTTTTGTGGTTAATATGTGCCTGTGCCTGCATTTTATACACTCACAGTACTCATATTGATAAAGTGTATGCAGGTATTTCCTAAGTTGGCTAATGAAGATACAGTGAATGTTGTATTTCATAAAGTTGAAGAGAAAGAATAGATTTTTTTTTTTAAGTGAGAAAGCAGGATTTATTGAGAGGACAGAGACGCTCCCACAGTGGGAAGGGATCCAAAGGGGTTGCCCAAGAAAGAATAGATCTTTATCTTCTATTTCACTCTTTATTTGACATCTGTTTACTTTGCCTATGTCCACTGTCATCTAAATGTCAGCCCTACCCCTAGAGGTAAAGGTGGAATTTCTAAAGGCCCAGTTTGGATGCCCTAGAGGAGGTCAACACTGTCTCCAGAGTGTATGTGCCTCCCAGCCACTTGCCCTTCCCTGGTCACTCCAAGCTTTGCACTACAGTTTCCAGAGTGCAGTTTATGGATTTTTTTTCAAGTCCTTTGGGCATTAATCCTGCTTCCATGTAAAAGCAACTTGAAATTGTCACTTTTTCCTGGTGCATATAAATAAACACAAGCAAACAAAAGCTTAGAAGCTTAGAAGCTGAATATTTGTGGAGGAGGAGAATCAGAGTCTTATATCACAGTTACACCAAATTTAAAATTGCATATAAATTATTCTTGCTCTTAGCAACTGCTCTTTGTCCCTTTCATGCCAGCACTCTCTCCAGCCCCTGTCACCCTTTGTGGCTCTTATCTTTTTGCCTCTAGACTCCCTCGCCTCTTTTTTGCACCCATCCCTAGATCCTTGTTCACCAGTAAGGCAAAACCCTTTCATTTCCTTTTTGAACTCTCAACCTTTCCTTCTCCACAAACTCGCAAATCATATCCCCTAAAAAAAAAAAATCCATTAATTAGACAAAAAACAACAAATGGGGGCTACTTTACCTAAACATCAAGCTAGTGTGAAAAATAACCATACATTTTTTGATTAATCTTTCTTTTCCCCAGGAGGATGTGAGGATGATGGGAGTTATTATCTTTCCCTCTCTCTCCCTTCTTTTACTTTTTGAGTTGAGGTTTCATTTGGTCACCCAGGTTGAAATACAGTAGCACCATCATAGCTCAGTAAAACCTCAACCTAGGCTTAGGTGTTCCTTCTGCCTCAGCCTCCCAAGTAGCTGGGGACTACAGACACACACCACTATGCCTGGCTAATTTTTACTTTTTTTTTTTTTTTTTTTGTAGACACAAGGTCTAGCTATGGTGCCCAGGCTGGTCTTAAACTCCTGGGCTCAAGCGGTCCTCCCACCTCGACCTCTCAAAGTGTTGGGATTGCAGGCATGAGCTTCTGTGCCTGGCCTGATTCTTACAGCTACAAAGCCGCTGGGATAATTGTGGGATAAATAGTGGCATATGCTCATACACTTGTGACTGAGTTGAAAGAGAGTATGGATAATTTATTCCTTTAGAAAATACTGATGGATCACAGTTTGTCAGGCACTTTTTCACAGCATGAGATTTCTGGAGGTGTCAGAAAGGTAAAGTAAAATGACAGGAGTGTGCTTGGTAAACTGAGGCCCACAGATGATGAGCGGATGGAGGAGAAGGAAGGCAAACACGGCAGGAATTAGGTCGGAGATACAGCAGGGGAAGATTAGTAGGAGCCTGGTGACTGTTACAAAATGTCTGATGTTTAATTCTAGAGAGATTGGAAGTTATTGGAGGGTCCTGAGCACAGGGGAAACACACACTGATCACTTCACCTTTGAGCACTGTGGTTTTGCTGTGTGAAAAATAAATTGGTTATGAAGAAAAGAAGATCATGATTGCACTGGATGCTACTGTTCAAGAGAAAGGTGACAGTGTATTGGCCCAGGGGGGTAAACATGATCTAATTTAAAAGCAAAACTGACATGATTTGATGATGGATTGAGTGGATAAAGAGAGGTGTCAAGAATAATTCCAAACTTGGGGCCTGGACACCACTTACTAATGTGGAGGGTTCTTGAAGAAGAGCAGGTTTGAAGGGGAAAGAAATTCTGGAATTCAGTTTTGGGCATAATAAGATAGTCATGCCTGTTACACATCGAAGTGTAAATGATAGATCATGAATTGCATATGTAGATCTGGAGCTCAGGGGAGATATTGAGAATGAAGATATAAACTTAGGAACTGTCCGCCTACAGATAATATTTGAAACCACAGAACAAGGTGAGATCATCAAGAATAAGAGGCTGAAGAAATGAACCGAGTGGTCCTCACGCCAAGTCATGGTGCACTTTGACCACATGAAGGTCACTGCCCATTGCAACAAGAGCTGGTTCAGTGGAATGCTTTATTGGAGAAAAGTTTGATTCAAGCCATCCAGAATAGAATGAATGAGAGATGAGAAAGAGGTGATGGTTCTTACAGCAAGTATATTCCTCCTTAGAGAGGAGTCAAAGTGAGGCAGAAGATGGAAAATAACATGGAGTCAAGTGAGTCATTGTTTGCGATTGTTATTTTTATAAGATGGGCATGGCTGCAGCCAAGCAGACAGTACAGGAGAAGGAGCAGCCACGGCCAGGGTGAGGATGTTGGGTCAATATGAAATGAAGGAGAACTGGTGCCCAGCGGAGGCTTGACTATGACTCTGTTCATCCCTGCTAACACAAAGAAGGGCCCAGGATGCGGGTTGGTTGGAGACAGTGTGATGAGAGTCCATGGAAATCCTCTTTTATACGCCATAATTCCTCAGAGAACTAGAAAAAGATTGTAAGCCAAAGGGTGGAGGAGGAGAAGAGTTGAAGGGCTGAGGAGAAAGAAAAATGTGTGAAATAGTCAACTGCAGGAATGAGAGAATGAATGAAAAACTAGTAAACTTGTCTGGGAGAATTAAAAATGCCAGATTCTGAAGAAGTTCAAGGTTCAAAGAATTCAAATGCTACATAAACTATTCAAAAGAACAGAACTTAGTTTTTACTTTATTTTATTTTTTGTAGAGATGGGGGTCTCCCTATATTGCCCAGGTTGGTGTTGAACTCCTGCGTTTAAACAATTCTCCCTCCTTGGCCTAGTGCTAGGATTACAGGTGTGAGCCACCATGCCCAGCCAGAACTTTATTATATGATATTAGCTTAACCCTGATACTAAAATCCACTCATTTATTTACTTATATGTTCTTACAAACTATGTGTGTTGAGATGACAGAAGTCAAATCTTATATGAGACAGAAGCAAACTGAATTCTGCACTATGGTTAAAGAGGAATACATTACGATCTGGCAGGCCTTATCTTATAAATACCATGACACTAAAATGTTAGAAACTCTACTTACATAAATCATCAATTCAAGACATCAGTGGTAGATATAAGATTTTTGGAAAAAAAAGTCAGCATATACAGCTGTCAAAACTCTTATTTTCCAAATATATGAGAATTTTTTGGCTATCACTTTGTTATTAAATTCTAACTCACCTATTTCATGATTAGAGAACTGCCTGTGTGTGTTTTAATAATCAACATATAGCTAAGTTTATTTCTTTCTAAAAATATAACAGAGTGCATGAATGTTTAACTTTACTAGATAATGTGAAATTGTTTTTCAAATACTGATTTGTAGGAGTCCATTCTTTCTTTGTAGCCTAAAAATCATCAAATCTTCCATTAGTTTTTGAAATTTAAAAAGTGCTTTCTAATTGTAAGATGAAAGACTAAATATATCAATTACACCAAGCCTAGTATAGTTTTTCAAATAAGACCCGTCATTGTCTTATTTGATTCTTTTAAAATTGTTGTTCTATTTTTGCCAGCTTGATTTATGATTTTGATGTTAATATACAAATTCTCCAGAATTATGATCTGGGTTGTCAATGTTACTTACAATTTTAATTTTATAATTAAATTTTCTTGTTAGGCTAAAATAGGCCTAGAATTTTTATATAGTCCAAGTAAATTGTTTATTTTAGTAAGTGATAATTATACTTAATATTGTTTGGGGTCCAAATACTTTTTCGATTTAAATGTGACTGGACCAGCATTCTTTTTGTTACTACTTATCTAGATTTTTTTTTTCATTTAATTACTTTCTAACTTTTAAGTCATTATATTATTGGTGGTTCTCGTGTGTCTGTGTCTGTGTGTTTTAACAACCAACTTATAGCTAAGTTTATTTCTTTCCAAAAAATATAACAGAGTGTATGAATGTTTAATTTTACTAGCTAATGTCAAATTGTTTTTCAAATAACAATTTCCATCTCCAAGAGCAGTTCAGTGCTTCTGCATCTACATTCTCACCAACATTTGTAATATCCATTTTTAAAAATCATATATATTGTGTGAATGGAAACTGTTGTATCTTCATAATCCAATTTGATTTTTTTAATAACTAATGAGCTTGACTACATTTTCACATGTGTATTCTCCAATGATACACTTTTTTTGTGACATGCATCTTAACTGTTTTTCCTGTTTTTAAAATTTGCAACTTTTTGTTAATGCCTTGTGAAATTTGTTAATAATATGTAAGGATTCTTTATATATTCAAGATACAAATCTTTGTTGTTTTGTCTGTGGAAATATGTTCTTCCTTTTGGGGATTTTTTTCCACCTTTTAAAGTATCTTTCAGTGAAGAAAAGTTCTTAACTTTAAGACAGTTTCAATATTAGCCTTTTATGAAGATACAACATTTTCCATTCACATGATATACAAGATTTTTAAAAATGGATATTACAAATGTTGGTGAGAATATAGATGTAGAAGCACACTTATGAACTGCTCTTGGAGATGGAAATTGGTATTTGAAAAACAATTTGACATTAGCTAGTAAAGTTAAATATTCATACACTCTGTTATATTTTCTGGAAAGAATTAAACTTAGCTATAGGTTGGTTGTTAAAATGCACACAGACACACAAGAACTGCCAATAATATAATGACTTAAACGTTTGAAAGTAATTAAACAAAAAAGGAAATATAGATAAGTAGTAGCAAGAAGAATGCTGGTTCAGTCACATTTAAATTAAAAATGCATTTGGACCCCAAATAATATTAAGTAGAATTATCACTTACTAAAATAAAAAATTTACTTGGACTATATAAAAATTCCAGGCCTAGTTTAGCCTAACAAGAAAATTTAATTATAAAATTAAAATTGTAAGTAACATTGACAACCCAGATCATAATTTTGAAGAATTCGTCATATTAACATCAAAATCATAAATCAACCTGGCAAAAATAGAGCAACAATTAATTGTGTATTATTCAACAAGTCCCTCTTCACCCCTAATTGAAGGATATATTCATTAATGTTTATAACATTTTTTTATTTCTATATTTAAATTTAAATTTACCTAGAAATATTTGTGCATGATATGGCAGGAATCTAACTTAACTTTTTTTCTTTCCTACAGATAACCAATGATTTCAGCATAACTTATTACACAGTTTCACTTCTTTTCACCGACGCATAATGTATCAGTAGGGACCCCCAGAAAACTGGAATTATCTATTGGAGGGAGGGTCCTTTGCAGTACATTTGGAATTTTTTCTCCAAATTATTCAACCAAAGTTCTTATCTGGAAGTTTTGAGAAGGTTGCATCACATTTGTGAAAGAAACATCCTGAGTTGTGGCAAACAGGAGACTGGTTCTTCCACCATGACAACACACCTGCCCACATTGGGCTGAATGTTCAGCAGTTTTTGACCAAAACTGGCATGACTCCCATGCCCCCACCCTCCCTATTCACCCGATCTTGCCCCAAGTGACTTTTTTTTGTTTCCCTGGATGAAAAAGATCCTCCAAAGGAAATGTTTTGCTGATGTGGAAGAGGTGAAACAAAAAACAGCAGAAACACTGAAAGACATCAAAAAGGACGAGTTCAAAACTGTTTCGAGCAGTGGAAAAGGCACCTCAATAGGTATATTGCATCAAATGGAGAGTACTTTGAAGATGACTGAAGTTTAAACATGTAAAAATAAATACACAATTTTATATAGATTCCGAGGTTTTTTTGGGGTCTCTCCTCATCTAATGCCAATGCTATCATATATCATATATTGTATGTATTATGTATAGGCACAAATGTGCCTATACATATATAAGCTACCCACTATGACATACATATATAATATTTGAATATTTCTTCTGCATTTTTATGGTATGTGCTTGCAAAATTTAGGGGTAGAGCATTAGTTAACATAAACTAAACTTACTACGTTGCTGGACATCTCAATAAAGTGCTTACTACCCTGAAGCTAGACCCACATTTCTAAAACTGTGCAAATAATATTTACCTGAAATCAAAAGTCATCATCATAAATAATAGCTCTGCCATTAAAGTAAGAAACACTATAAATTTACCTATGACCATGATTATTTTTGGCTTTGCTACATTCTTTACCTAAACTTTGGATGCAGTTTTAATTCACTTAGTGTGTTTTAAAAAAGAAGTCTCCAAACTTGACATGTGTAAGTTCTGGTTGATAGGTATTCTAGCATTTATTTTGCAAATTTTCAAACTCTTTTTTGTAGCTTGTTGAAGAATTTATGAAGAAATACAGTTGAAAAAATGTACAGGGTTAGGAGAGAGAATCTGTTTTGCTCCTCTTTTGGAAAAATAGATGATGATTTAAATGATTGAATCAGGTGACTTGATCTGGGATCCCATGTCCCCAGAGCTCACAGCCTGCAGAGCTCTGGCTCTATTTGTAAGAACCATGGAGTACTCTGGGTCAAGTCACTTAGATGAGGTTTGCAAACCATCCAGGTTGCTTTCTCACATGACCCCATATGAATGAACAAAGCTAGGGGTAAGAGCCCCAGGCTTCACTTCTGCCCCCACCATTCATAAGTGGCAGGCCCTAGGGCAAGTCTCCAGCAGTCTACATCCTGCTCTCATTCCTCCTACAGATCCATTTCCAGCTGGTGTCATTTCACTTCAGCTGGAAGGACAGCCTTGAGCATTTCTTGTAGAGCACATTTGCTAGCAAGAAAGCCTCTCAGCTTGCATTTTATCTGAACATGTCATGTTTTCACCCTCATTTTGAACAATATCATCACTGGCCATAGAATTCTAGGATGGTGGTCATTGTTCTTTTTTCTAGCACTCTAAAGCTGACATTGATAGCAACATTTCCTTAGATGCTGTGTCTCTTTTTTAATATTGCTGGTTTCAAAGTTTCTCCCTGTTTGGTTTTCAGCAGTTTGAGCACAAAGTACACAGGTGGGTTTCTGTGTTTCTCACCTGCTTTGGGTTGCTGAGTCTTTGGAACTGTAGGTTGATTTTTTAAATCAATTTTTAGAAATTTTTAAAATATATTTAACAAATCCTGTCCCATTCTCACCATCTTTTGGGAATTGAATTACACATATATTGGAATGTTTCTTCTCCACAAATTTCCATTTATTTTCTCTTCTTTGGTTTACAAAATTTTTGTGTATCTGTCCAAAATCAATGAGTAATTTTTTCAGCCATCCCAAAACTGGTATTAAGTCCCTGCTATTATTCCATTATAGTTATGGAACTTTTAAGTACTAGATTTGTCATTTTGAAAAAATTTCCATTTCTCAGATGAGATTCCCCATTCACATTTTAAGACCATATCTTATTTTAATTTTATATATATATATATATATATATATATATACACACACACACACACACATACACACACATACACACACACACACACACACACACACACACACTTTGTTTTATAATCTTTGCTTAATCAATCTAAAAATCTGGGTCATTCCACAAATGCTTTTTATTTTATTCTCTGCATTTATTCTTAACTTGAAACATATATATACATAATTTTTACTAATATTTTATTGTTTGCTGTTCATTGTGGATGACATTTTAGAAACCTTGTGAAATTTGCTATCTTGGTATCCTCCTCTGAAAAATTCAGGGTTTTTGTTTCAGTAGGTAGTTAAATCACCTTGAACTTATGAAGATTTCCTTTTACACTTTGCTAATGAGGGCCTGTGGAGAACCCAACTCTCCACCTCCTGCCTCTCTCCTGCCTCTCTCCTGCCTCTGGGTCTTTAAACTGTCAGGATGGATTCAGAGGAGGTGTTCCTCTAGGGTGTGGTCCTTGCTCCCAAATCATGGCCTTTGTGGAGTCTCAGCAGGATCCCCTGGTGTTAATGAGGGGTTGGTGACATCTGTTCAGCTGGAGAGTCGCTATTTGAACTCTGGAATCTCTGTTCTGTTCTCTGACTGTAGCAGCCATGCTCTGACAGGCCTCTGGTGTTTCACCCTGCACATGTGCAACCCAGACCTCAAGCAAGAATTTGTGGGTGCCTCCTGTCTCTACACCTCCTGTCTAGAACTTGATCTGCCTCCTTGGTCTTATAGGATGCCTGGCTTTGCTGAACCCCAGCTCCTCACACTCTGTCCTGGAAAGTGTCCTGAGGCAAGAACTGGGGCTCTCCATGAGTTTTCTTCTTTTGTCAGGAATTTCTCTCTTGCACCACCTCTGTTTAATGATGATACAGTAAGCTCATGTATTGTGTGTAGTAACATTGTCACTGATAGTGGGAAAGCTAGTCCAATACCCCGTCTATGTCCCATCCCCACAGCTATTTAGCATATTTTGTCATACCTAATCACTTCAAGATGGCAAGCAGAGGAGGAATGACTATTAGAAAAGAGTTAATGTAAATATCATTAGTTTTAAATAGTAAGATTGTTTCATAGATAAATTCAAAATCTTAAATAATAGAATATTTTAGTTGACTAATAACAAAAAGTATACAAAATCAATAGGTTTTCCATATTTGAGCAAAGAGCATAGGGACATATAGTGATAATTAGAAAGAGCCAATCACAGTCACAATGAGAAGGCTAAATTAACAACCATCAACTCCAAGCCAGTGTGGAGTATTAGTTTACAGAAATAACATATGCCTTTTAAGAGAAAATAAGAAAATATTTGAGAAAAGATTAATAGAGCAATCAATATTTAGACCCAAATATGTCCTCCTTGACAACACCCACTATATCTAAGCTTCTTTTTATAGCTATTTCCATACCCTTGTGTATTTCCACTTATAAGTGTAATTAAGTGAGACCAAATATTATATACAAAGTAACAGTGCTTCACTCTCCCAACAGTACTTACTAGAAATCTTCATATCAGTGAGTTTTAACTTCATAATGATAGCACAGGATTTCAATGCCTTGGATATATGATAACGTATTTAACTAACCTTCTTTCACAATTGTTTCAATATTTGTCAATTTTGTAACATAAAGAGAAAACTCAGGGATGCAATATTAGTAGTCAATAGAATTGTTTACCAGAAATTTTCTGATTCTCCCTTATTCTAAACAAACACAGGATAATATATCATTGCCTGCCCCAAAGTTCACTGGACTTGTTATCTGTCTATTCTAGGCTACAGCAATAGTGGCCAGCTTACATCTGTCAAGCGTTATCTTTTCTCTTCCATGATAACAACATTTGAGATTAGGATCTTGGAGTGAGTGCACATGAAGCAGAGTCCTCAGCCTACCTTCAATGTGTATGCAGCAGAAGCAAAGAACAAACTTTGTCATTTTAAGATGCTAAGATATTTTGTGTCTGATTCTGCAGCATAGTCTATTCAACTGGATCTCTTTTGAATGATAAAACCATCAATTTCTATATTTGTTCACTAGGCCAAATATCTGCTTTAAATAAATACCTGGAATGAAATTTGGGATCAGAGAACATATCCATTTTATATCGATACATGATGCAAAATTGTCTCTTTAAAATCCTTTATGTTTAAGTATCAATATTAGAAGATTAAAAAGAAGATTACAAATAAAAATCATTCTTAAAAGTGTTGATTTAAGTATAAACTTTTTTAATTTTAGCAGTCACGTATGGAAATGATGTAATGCAATATGCTAGGATGCTCTGGTTAGTAATTCCATGAAAAAGACAGAGGACTATGAATCCAAATAAATGAGTAGTAAGTAGCTCACTCAAATGTTGTTTCATGTCTGGAAAATGCCATAAATTACATTAAACAAAATTTATTTACAATTGATGGAGAGATGCTCCAGAGATATGCACTGAAACAAAACAACATCTCAATGACATCGCAACAGTAAGCAGGTGACACCAAGAAGTGTTTTCAAAAGTCCTGTCACATCATTACTTCTTCACTTGTCTGCAGCTGCTATGAGAGAAAATCTTCCTGGGAAGTGATTTTGCTACACCATTACCTGAAGGTTAGTAAGGATTTTCTTGTAGATAAAGCATAGTATGTATTTCTCCATCTCTTTTTTCCCTTTTAAGTCAATGTATAAATTTTATGTTCTAAGATTGGGAAGAAAATGTCAAGAAAATGTCTTAAATGTATTTTTATCATTCAATATGTAATATTTACTGTTTTATTTCACCAAACTGCATCTAAAATATACAGTTTTAATTATTGTATTTTCTATTAGAAGATTAGGTAAGATGGTAGATGGTATAAATATATAAAGAAATAGTAGATATATTATTTTATAATTATGCTTAATTATATATGTATACATACCTATATAGAGATATACAAGTATTGCAAAAGTTAATCAATTTTTCAGTTAAACTTATTTGATTTAATTTTTTCATACCATGTTATAATATTCCTAGATGTATTTGAGTATTTTGTTTTACCACTCTGATTTATCAATCTATCTTTTCATTCAAGTATCTAAAATATACCATTTTAATTATTGTATTTTCTATTAGAAGACTGGGTAAGATGGCAGACGGAATAAATACATAAACAAATATTAGATATATTACTTTATAATTATGTTAAATCAAATATATATTGAATAAATATTACATATAACACATAATATATATTATTAATTCTTATAATTAATGTAAAAAAACAGAAGGTGGAAAGAAAAAAGAAATTCATTCAAGAATTGAAAAACTTGAAAAGAGAATCATTAGGTATAATGGGTTGAATGATCCTACCTGCAGGTCCTAATCCTTGCAACCTATGAATATGACATGATATGGTTTTTGCAAATGGGCTTAAATTATGGATCTTAAGATATGAAGAATAACCTCGAATATCCTGGTTGATCCTAAATGTGGACCCTCAGCGTACTTATATGAGGCAAGTGAAGGTAGATTAGACAGACATGTAAAGAGAAATTCATACAAAGACAGAAGCAGAGAGAGGAAGATCACCTGCAGCCACCAGAATCTGTAAGAGGTGAGGGGTACCCTCCCCTAGAGCCTCCAGAGAAAGCATGGCTCTGCTGATACCTCATTTGGACTCCATAAACCTGATTTCATACTCTTGGCCTCCAGAACTGTGAGAGAATAAATTTCTGTTGTTTTAAACTACCAACTTCATGATGATTTCTAACTGCATCCCCAGGAAACTAATACATCAAGGAGTGAGAAGCTTGGAGAAAGCCTTGTAATACAGGAGCTCAAGTGTGTAGATTGACAGAAAAACAACAGAACCCAAAATGCAGACAGTGAACAATTCTGGGTTGCTCTGAGTTTAGAGAACCACATAGATATCAAGCTAAGAAAGCGAAGTACTCAGCCTTTATTTCTTTTCCCTATTCCCTTCACCTGGTTTGGGCCAAACAGCAGAATCAAAAGCAGTTGAGGCTCCAAGCCCTTGTTCTGAGCAGTGAAGGTGGGTGCTTGGGCAGGAAGCCCCTAGAAGGTGGTATGTATACTTGGTGGCTGTCCACACAAGGAGTCTTCATATTCAGAAAACTGCCCTCTAAGGCAGCATCTGCACATCCTTTCCCTGATCACAATCACTAGAGAGTCAGGATGCATATGATGGTCAGAAATAGAAACAGCACTCACCCAGAAGGGGAGAGAGTCCAGTAGCAATGATGAACACACAACCAGAAATCAATTAATATTTGAGTGGAAGAAAAATACCCAAATATTAAGGTCAAAGAATCAATCTAAGTGTTTGTCAACAGCTGACTGGATAAAGAAATGTGGTACACACACACACACACACACACACACACACACACACACACCATGGAAAACTCTACAGCTGTAAGAAAGAATAAAATCATGTCCTTTGTCACAACATGGATGGAGATAGAAGCCACTGTCCTAACTGAACTAATGAAGAAACAGGAAAATCAAATACTTATGTTCTCACTCATAAGTGGGAGGTAAACAATGAGTAAACACTATTATAAAGATGGAAATAGTAGACACTGGGGACTCCAAAAGGAAGGAGGATAAAAGTAGGTGTGGGAAGAGGTTGAAAAATTGCCTGTTGAATATAGTGTTTACTATTTAGGTGATGGGTACACTAGAGGTCCAGATACTGCCTTTATGTGATATATCCGTGTAACAAATCAGCACCTGTACACCCTGCATTTAAAATAACATAAAATATTTTAAAAATTATAAAATTGAAACAACAGAAAAAGAATAAAGCATTAGAAGACAATGCAGAAGACTTAAAGACATAAAATTAGTATCCTCAGATATCTAAAAATGTAGACATAGTCTAGGCTGATATTAACCAAACCAAAGCTATTATAGCACAAAATGATACTTTACTATTGTATGGCAATTTTTTTTTCTTTTTTTACAAACTTCCCTATTTTACTGTTTAAAATACATTTCAAAATTATTTTCTTAAGTTACCAAAACATTCCACTGAGTTTTGTCATCTGTTGTCCTACCCTTTTTTTCTTAAATTACTTTTAAGTTGTCATTTTTCCTCTGCAATATGATTTGCATCTGCCCATTTTTCTATTTTCTCGAGTTTTGTTTGGTTCTTCCCTTCAACGTACCCTCAAAGGGAGCAGTGTTATCACTCAAACTCTTATGTTAACACTGCACTCACATTGATGTAGAAACAGGTTATGAAAACCATAGAAATCTACCAGAACCTAATCAAAATTATTACCCTGAAAACATGTGTAACTAAAATACCAATATTAATATTCTCCGATGTGAAAACATAGTGCTTTTATTTAAAAAAAGAAAATATTTCAAGAGTAATTATATAATACATTTATTTAGAGTGATTCACCTTTGATTAAATGTAGAAGATAAATTTTTAAGTTAAAACATTTTTCACCTTAAAACAAAAGCAGCATTCATTTATAATATACTCTATTATTAGCAATATTTATACCTTACAATAGAAAAATGTAGAAATTATTGAACTGTGGACATTTTGTCTGGCTTAATACATTGTGAGCTTTATTTAAGTTTTAACAAAAATATTTGTCAATCTATCTGCTTATATGACTAGAAGTTTTAGAAATCAATTCTGTTTCTTTTACTTCTGTAGTGGTCAATTCCTGAGCCAATAATGTAACCTGGCTCAAAATTAAAACCAGAAAGAAAAGGTGAGTGGTACAAGAAAAACTGAGGAAGTTCAACGTGGCAGGATGGAGATGTCTTCAAAAGGGTTACCACTGTTTGTAAAGAGAGAAGTTGAGATGTCTTCACTCTTCAGAAAGACTCGGGTTGAACTAGCCCTGTTTTCTGCTAATGAAATTGGTGGTATTGGAAGTAGCAAAAGCTGATATAGGACAAATGGAACTTGGCAGCAGTATTTTTTAAAATTATATAATAATCAGATCTTTTGGGAAAATTTATATTTGCAAAATTTGACGGAATAATAGTCCACAATGAACAAAGAACAAAAGCTACACCTGGCAAAAGTTTAATATGGTCAGAATTGGTAAGGGGGGAGGTAGTGATGACAGATGAATTTTATGGAAGAGAAGTAATGGTGAACAAGGGTGTTAGAAATAGATGAACAATAGTCAGAACTGAAAGACCTTCTTAAGGTAAAAACTCAACGATTTGACCCGATGATGGAAAAGACATCGAGGATGAGGAAGGGAGAAACCACACATGACTGGGTAGGCAATAATGCCATTGAAGACACTTCAGCACCAATGGTGTGTAGTTTGTTAGTTTACTTTTATTTTTATGCTTGTTCCTTTCTTCAGTGTTGCAGAAAAGGGTTGCAAAAACTAGTACCCATCTGTCATCTTTCAAATATCTAGAGGAGAGATGTGTGATCTAATAAGCATTTCTCAAACAATTGCTTGGTTATTTCATTCTCGATAAAATAAGAACTCTCTCACATTTTACATAAAAATAAAATATACCTAAATTAAAGAGTTAAATATAAAAAGTGAAAATATCAAAGAGTGAAAATGTATTGTGTAGCATATAGCTATTGAAAAATGGTTATAAGAGAACTTAAATAACTAAACTTAATGAGAATTAAAGTTCTATACATCTAAAAAGAGAAACATAAAGGCAAAAGCAAATTTACTACAATTATTATAACAATTTATACATTTTTATATGTGTATAAATTATATAAAATGTATATAAAATCACTTTAGTGGGAAAAGACTAAGGCACAAACATATAATGCAAAAGAAATATTGCAATGGCCAAAAATATTTAACCATATTAATAATTTCAAAAAGCAGAGAGTAAAATTCCATTTACCATTTACCAAAATATTTATAATGATAATATCAAGCATATGGAAAGTATGAAAAAGTCATATTTTTAGTGTGTCAGGCAGGTTGTGGGTTGTATACATTGTTACAATTCTTCTGGACCAAATAATAATATTTATCAAAAGCTTAAACGTGATTAGTAAAATAATACAATATTTTGAAAAAATACTATATCTTGAAATTTATCATGAGAAAATATTAAGGATCTATGCAAATTTTTTTGTTACACTTGAGTTTATAATTTTTAAACAATTCTTGGGCAACTCCCTCAGGTCCTCTTTTCAGTCCATCATAAGGATAAAATTATTTGAGCAATGTCACATTATTAGAACATTTTTACTTTATTTTATTTATTTATTTATTTATTTATTATATTTTGAGTTGGAGTCTCATTCTGTCACCCAGACTGGAGTGCAGTG
>CAUYQG010076059.1:0-10354 GCA_963574415.1 Tarsius wallacei | reverse complement strand
ATGCCCGGCTGATTTTTTGATTTATTGTAGAGATGAGGTCTCGCTTGCCCAGGCGGGTCTCAAACCCGCGGGCTCAGACAATCCACTCACCTCAGCCTCCCAAAGGCGCGGGATTACAGGCTGAGCCACCGAGCCCGGCTTATTTTTATTTTTAAAGATGGGATCTTGCAGTATTGCCTAGGTTGGTCTCAAACTCCTGGGCTCAAGCAGTCCTCTCGCCTTGGTCTCCCAAAGTACCAGTATTACAGCCTTGAGCTACTGCACCTAGCCAAGACTAGTTTAAATTAGGGTATCCAATGCTGTTTTTTAAACATGAAGACACCAATCAATCTGCAGTCAACAGGATGCAAGTTTGTATAGTTAATCAACTATAAAGGGCTGGGCTTTTTTTTTTGTCCATCTCCTCTTTTTCACCTGGTCTCCTTTACAACCAGTACAACTCTATGCTTGGTCCTGTGCTCATAACTCTTTGTGGATTCCCTCTATCACAAAGAGTTCCATTTTACTTGGTAAAATAATTTTTATGCAACTAACAGTAATAAAGTTTTCTGTTTATGTGGCTGTTTTCCTCATCAAACTGTGAGCTAAGTACAGGATCAGGTCTTATTCTCCTCTGTATCACCAGCAACTAGAAAAAAGTAAGTGCTTCACAAATGTTCTATGAATCAATGAGTCGGAGTTGTTATCAAGGTGAAGCTAATTATAGTAGTCAAAATAGTAATATTTAACTAATATTGAACACTTGCTATATACCAGGCATTGTATTGAACAGGCATTGTATTGAACACGCATAAAAACTCAAACCTCACAACTACCCCAATGGGGAGCTATTATCTACATTTATAAATGAAAACACAGAGGCTCAATGAGGTTAAGTTATTTGTCCAAAGACACACAGCTGCTTCATAGCAATAATTCGAACCAAGGGATGTCAGTTTCCAAACCTCCGCTATTACATTGCCTGCTAGAATGTCAACCTCATGAGAGTCAAAATAAGCTTGGCCTACCTGATAGGAAGCTCAGAGTGACTTTAAGTTTCTGGACCCAATCTAGTTTCATATTAGAACATACCTTAATCCAAATTATCCCAGGAATCTGGAGATTTACTAGTGACATCAAATTTGCTTCCAGAAGAGGTAGAGACTACTAATTTGGAGAGGTGGATGCTCGTGCTAAAAGAGACTTCTGTGGCATGGTGGCGTTTAGTTCAAACTGTACATTTATATTTCCCTGATGTCAAGGATTGGATTAATAAGAATGGATGAAAAGTGCTCTTGGTAGAGGAAATATTATTTATGAAGGTCTTAAAGTGGGAAGGAGGTTGGCATAATCAAGGAGCACAAAAGTGGCCAATGTGGCTTGAGTGAGGCAGGAGCCCTTCTGAGAATGCAGGAGTAAGAAAAGGGTAACTAAGTTACTTCCTGCTTCTTTGTGCTACTGTTTTCATGGGCTTTCCACTTTGGCAGGCCACATGTTCAAACTTTGGCAGAATCCTGTCATGATAGTGATCTTGTAAGCCATTCAGCAAATAGGACATGCAAATGAAATAATTATGTAAAGTCAATCAGTGTGTAGCATGTAATGCTAACCGCAGCCTCAAGCTACAAAATATCCAATCAAATGAATAATGCTAAACTGTAACCTTACAAGGGGAACAAAGAGGTTACAATGTAAAGAAATAGTATACAAGGCAATGCCTTGCTGGTTCAGAGCTCAGCCTTTGGATACAAGTCCGCTGAGCCGGTGCTGGCAGGAATAAATGCTGCTTCCTGGCAAGTCACCTCAGTGTCCCATCTCTCTTTTCTACTACAGGAGCACAGGGACTGAGTAACAGAGAAACTAGATGAGCCCAAGATGGAGTGGGAATGGGGTAGGGATGGTGGGGGGGTGGTTAACTAATTCAGAGCCTATGCAGAACTTGGGGTAAGTGTGGTGGGACTGTGCTGTGAATGAAGAGATGATAATAGGTGCAGATTCTCTCCTACTCTTGGTGCAGTAAGACCCTTGAATATATCGAACATGGCCCCTTCATTGAATTCCCTGCTATGGTGGATTTCTTTCTAAGGAAATTATAGACAACTGCCAGGCCCTGAATTATATTCAGAATATCCCAAAGAGCATAGTATCTATGAAAAATTCAAGAGCAGGGTATTTGGACCAAGATTATAGAGATAGATCTGTAGATATATATAGATGGAGCTATACATACAAGTTAATTAAATGAGATTATTTAAACTCAATATACTCTAATAGAATTAGTAGGTATGTGGAAACCTTTAGTCACCAATTACAATGTAATGAAATAACAACTTAATTCCCATCCCTGCTCCCTTCCTTTTGAATCTCTAATTCACATAACAAATTATTCATCTAGTGGTTAATCATCTGACTCCTCCCTTAGACTCTGATGAGGTAGCCTGAGTTTTGAGGAAAATGATTCTTGAAAGACACCAGGATTTGTGAAATCCAGAGCGCCCCAGAAATCTGGGCCTTCTTACTTTTCTAGTGTGTTCTTTCCCACATTTTGTAATTTCTTCCCCAGAAGCAGTGGAGTTGGAGGGGAAGGTGTGCTGGGAGGTGACCTGGCAACAAAAAGAAGGGAACCAACAATTACTGAATGCCTACTGTGAGTCAGGCATCTTACATTCATTATCTCATTTAACTGGCACAGCAGCCATTTGAGTTAGGTATTATTTATTACCATTTTATAAATGAGGAGACAGAAACTCAGGTTAAGAGACTTGACCAAGTAGATACAGTTAATTCAGTTGTGAAGCATAGAATCTAATTCTGTGCAATTATGGGTGCCTGCAAATTCATGCCCTTCCAGCTTCCCTTGCGCCTCCTTCTCAGTTTTCCTAATAGCTGGCATCTCCTTGACTTTTAGGTTGTTACCAGGAGGTGGCTTCACAATTTGGAAATCGGGCTCCATGATGGAGGAAGGTTCCAATATGTATGACTTGGTGACTGGCTAGCTTTTCTAACTTTGGAATATGAACGTCTTATCAGTTTAATGGACTTAAGATTATTTCTGCCCATCCATACCACCTCCATTGCTACCTGATACTACATGATAACTTCATCCATCATTCCTCTCAATCTGCAGGAAATGGAACCCTGGAAATAATTTTTGAGGATGAGTTCAGAATTAATTATGTATCAGGAATCAAAAATGAAATACTTTGGTCAGGTAGACTGGAGGGGAGAGAAAGTAATTTTTGAGTATGGATGCTTACATTCAAACCTGTGTAGAGCATGGCTGCTGGGGACCATTGACAGCTTGAGGCCAGAATAAAGGCAATGGATGCTTGGGGACACAAAGACCAAGAATTCTTTTTTTGTTGTTTTTTTTGTTTTTGAGTTGGAGCCTCACTCTGTCACCCAGACTGGAGTGCAGTGGCCGCTCCCGGCCACTGCAGCCTCCACCTGCTGGGTTCCGGTGATCTTTCCGCCTCAGCCGTCCAAGTAGCTGGAACTATAGGTGCGCGCTACCACACCCGGCTAATTTTTTGATTTATTGTAGAGATGAGGTCTCACCGAGTTGCCCAGGCGGGCCTCGAACCCGCGGGCTCAGGCAATCCACTCACCTCAGCCTCCCAAGGCACAGGATTACAGGCTGAGCCACCGAGCCCGGTTTAAAGACTAAGAATTCTTTAAAGGCAGAGACTATGTTTTTGTTTGTTTGTTTCTTGCACCTAGTACAGTGATTTGCATCTAATAGGTGTTCAATAAGTGTTTATTAAACATTCAAATGTAAAATTCTAAAAGCATGTACATACCTAAAGGAAAACAGATTTTTATCAATAGGCATATGTTAAATGAATTCAGGCTACAAGAACAAAGTGAAGAAAGTATAGTGGTCCTCTGGAGAAATGGCTGTGATGAAGAGATGGGGATATTGATGATACTGCTGTTAGTGATAGATTTCAGATCCAACTCTACCATTAACTAGCTATATGCCCTGGACAAGTCACTCAACTACTTTGTGCCCCAGTTGCCTTGTCTGCAAAAATTAGAGAATAAGATATTTCTAAGAGTGTTTTATTCATATGTTCATTATTTTATGCACATAATAAAAATATCCACTATTTCTTTAGCTCCTATTTACAAAGACGCATGTATATCATCTCATTGAAGCTTGCTACAATGTTGTGAGGAAAATATTATTTCTGTTTTACAGATGAAGAAACCAAGGCTCAGGTTACTAAAGTAATTTGTACTACTGCTAAGTAAGTCTTTTGACTGAAATCCAGTCCCATTTCCAGACACCACAGCTCTTTCCACACAGTAATTACCTGTATGTAAATAGTGCTTCCCAAATGCTTGAAAAATCATTGGTTTCCTTAAGTCCTCAAACATCTCTCCTCCAATTGTGTTTGATTGTTAATTTATTCAGCAAACTCTTTCCAAATTTCAAGCCCGCTGAAGTTGACTTATTAGGAATTTCACATTCTTGATGTCTTAATTAACAAGGTTTGCCTTTATTCTTATGCAATATGCCATGGCCTTTTGGTGAAGGAATTGCATATGCCCTGCTAGAAGCTTAAGCAGATTATGAGGGGTCATACTCTTTAGTTTAGCTAGAAATGGAATTCATGTACTAATTGAGCCATCTCTATTTCAGCTAACAATGGAAAGTACTCCTGTCTTTGCTTTAATGTAGATTCATATTTATTAGTGCAGATATGACGGTATGAACAAAGAAACCTGGACGTATACATACATTCATTTAGAATATTTTATCTTCCACTTATGGAAAATTACTTAATATATCCCATGATGAAATATCAAATCTACTGGACATTTTAACATATATTATGATAAACCATTGTTCCTTGCCGCTTTGCTCCCTTTGGGAATGAGTGCCTCAAATGTACCCCCTTTCCCCAGGGCATGACACACTGGCTACGTTTTCATAATTTAACAAAGTATGAAGGGATTTTGGCAGATATTACTGAATCTGTCAGATTTAACTGCTTATAAATTCAATTAGTTGAGGAAAAAACAGCTCTAGAGAATATATCAAAATTCAATTAGTCAGCAAATTGGGGTTGTTAGCTTACTCTTTGGGGTAATCTATCAAAAGGGAAAGCGTACTTGACACCTACGACCAACTAATTAAATACATTAGGTCCTGATGGGATAGTTTTTAATATTCACAACCCCTTCAAGTATATTTGGCCAGAAAATCTGGCATGAAAGAGTTCCAGCAGTAGGTATTATATAAATAAGTGTATAGAATGACTAATTAAGGTACAAGCTGAAGGTGTTTTCTCATTCCCTTCTTTTAATTGATTGAAAGACATTGGCTCTACATTTTTGAAACCTTTTAATAACCAATTTAGCTGTTACTGGAATGATAATTTCATTGTACACTAAATACTTATTTTTCATTAAAATCTCATCACAAATGAAGGCGTTTATATATATGAACAGATTATAGTACTGCTCATTTTTAAAAAATAAGCTTCCAATGTGCTGATGTTATTTCTTAGAGTTTTGAATAATGTTTAGAAGAATTATCATAATGTGGAGTGACTCAATCAGTGATTGCAAACATTGTATGTAGGTGTTCTTTCAAAATAAACATGTCATTCCTTTGACTCATTACTTTAACTAGATTTATCATAGGCTTGCTATAATTGAACTGTTTCAAGGCTGTATTTTTAAATTTTAATTTCATCCCACAGTAGTGCAAATATTAGCCATGTTGTTTTGCTTCCTTATAATCACTTGCCATCCTCCCCAGTATTTGGCCAAACATTTACTGGGAAGTTTTACTTCTTCATCCTCAAGAAAGAGGAGTGTGGCAGGTTTGTCATTCTAAGATGGCAGTTAAGAATAAGGACTCACGAGGAAGGGTCTGCGGTAGTTTTTGTCACTCTCAGCTCGGCAAACATCCTTGTTTGCTCTCTGACTCTGGTCATGTTACAGCTTCTTTCAACCTTGGCTTCCTCATCCATAACTCCCAGTCTCTTTCAGTTTAACATTTCCATTCCATTTTATCTGTTGGCATTCATGTCATCACACAATTGTTCTTATCTTTCTTTGGTTTTTTGCTTTCTGTCTATCTTTGGATGACCTTGGGCTTGTAGTCCTTTTAACCTTGGAGCTGACTCACCTTATTTTTATCTCCTCATGCCTTCTGTTTGTTTCTGCAGGACAGCTGAGCCATCTGCCTTCTTCTAGTATTTGTGCTAGGGCCCTTCGTTTGATGGTATTGCTTTCCAGCCTCTTCACAATGGAGAGATCTTTTTACCTGTCAAGGATCACTAACCCACAGGGAAGTAAATGAATTGAGGGCAACATAAAAATAAATATTAACCTAATATATATTTATCTGAGTTTTAATTAGAACTGGGAGCATCAAAGTTTGATCTGTGGGTGATAAATATATTTATTTACTAGATATTGCATCAATTTGCTCCCTGCATAGCACATCTGGTTAGGCTGTGGAGTGACTTAGAGGTGGAAAGATGTAGGAAGAAAAGAAAATGCTGTAGAACACAGAAATTAAGGAATTATTATCATCTGGGCAGATAATTGGGGAGCATTGACCTTAAGGTTACAATCAGCCTCAATTATCAGCTCTGTAGATTATCTACAGCAGATTTTCAAACCCAAGTTAATTTCTCTCTGGCTTCTAGCACACTCCCAGGCTGCCTTCCTGATTGGTATGTGCTTGGGGAATGCAAACTAATTGTAATATTAGCCAGTCCAATGTAATCAAGAAAGAATATCTGCTATTGAAAAATGTTTAAAAATCACATGACAGATGATTGGTTTTGAATTGTTTACACTTTCAGATTAAATGTATGCAATGGATTCACATGTTTAAGAGTATAACTCTGGAGTCAAGTAGATTGAATTTAAACCCCAGGTACATTCTGGTTGTTTGACCATGGCCAAGCTACATGTTGTTTTAAATACCACTGCGGCTGCTCAGAAAGTGATTTTTTCCATGGTGGGCTGCTGGAGCTGCCCGTTCAGAGAAGACACTCTGAAATCTAGAGAATAAACAGTCTAGATAATGGCAAATTCACTAACTGGTGTTTCAGATGATAGTGCTAAGAGGTGCTAAGGCTCCAAAGCTAATTACCAAGTACAGAGTAGAGAATGGGGAAAAAGTATTTTGACTAGTACCCTCAAACCAACTAAACTCTTTTCTCTCTTCTCCACACCTTACTTCAATGGTCATACCCATAAGCACTTTCTTATGTTATCTCTCTTCTCTCCCCTTTTCTGTCATTTGGTCTTTGCCTGTGTCTTCTCTGCCATTCGCTTCATCCCCATTTGTCTTCTGTGTGTATTGCTTTTCCCTTTCTGACATATTCCCATCCCCTTTGTGCCTCCTCTGTCACTCCTCATCCTTCTCTTTTTGGCACATAGAATATTGAATTTGAGTATAGTTAAAATATTTGTTAACTTCATCAAAATTTAAACTTTTATGCATAACCATGATTAAGAAAGTGAAAAGATAATGTACAGAATGGGTGAAAATATTTGAAAATCATATAGTTGATCAGAGTTTAGTACCCAGAATATATAAAGAAATCTTACAATTCAACAAAAAAGACAACAACAAAAAGATAAACAATGCAATTTTTTAAAAGAGGCAAAGTGAATGAATGGTCATTTTTTCCCAAAGACCTACAAATTGCCAATAATTATGTGAAAAGATGTTCAATATCATTCATTGTTATAGAAATGCAAATCGACCAATAATAATGATACTGTTTCACACCTACTAGTATGCCCATAATGAGAAAGAAAATAAAAGAAACAAAGAACAAGGGTGTCGGGAAATTGGAACCCTCTTACATTGCTGGTGGCAATGTAACTTGGTTCAGTTGCTGTGTAAAACAGTTTGGCAGTTTCTCAAAAAGTTAAACATAGAATTGCCATACGACCCAGTAATTTTGCTCTTAGATATATTCCCAGAAGAACTGAAAACAGGTACTCCAGCAAATACATGTTCAGGCTTGTTCACAGCAGCACTATTAACAATAGCCAAAAAGTAAACACAACCCAAAAGTCCATCAGTGAGTCGGGCTTGGTGGCTCATCCTGTAATCCCGCACCTTTGGGAGGCTGAGGTGGGTGGATTGCCTGAGCCCGCGGGTTCGAGACCCCCCTGGGCAAGCAAGACCTCATCTCTACAATAAATCAAAAAATTAGCCGGGCGTGGTCGCGCGCGTCTGTAGTTCCAGCTACTTGGAAGGCTGAGGCAGAAGGATCTCCGGAGCCCAGCAGGTCGAGGCTGCGGTGGCCGGGAGTGGCCACTGCACTCCAGTCTGGGTGACAGAGTGAGACTCCAACTCAAAAAAAAAAAAAAAAAAAAGTCCATCAGTGGAATGGATAAACACATAATGGTATTTACATATAATGAAATATTTAGCCATAAGAAGGAATAAATTACTGCTGCATGCCACAGTATAGATGAACCCTGAACACGTTATGCTAAATGAAAGAACCAGACACAGAAGGTCACATACTATATAATCCGTTTATGTGAAAATCCAGAATAAGCAAATCCATGGAGACAGAAAGCAGGTTAGTATTAGGTTGGTGCAAAAATAGTTGCAGCCTTGGACTGTGAATTTTAAATCATTATAACTAGGCTCAAACACATCTTTATTAATCAAAATAGGAACTATTATAATCAACACATTTTTGCCAATGAGAAATAAATTTGTTTATTACTGTGGCATAAAAATCCATGCTTCTGGATTCGATGAACTCTTGGAAAGCATTTTCTGCATCTTGCTGATTATGAAAGCACTGTCTCTGCAAAAAGTTGTCCAGATGCTTGAAGAAGTGATAGTCGGTAGGCGAGAGGTCAGGTGAATATGGCAGATGAGGCAAAACTACATAGCTCATTTCATTCAACTTTTGAAACGATGGTTGTGTAACAGGCAGTTAGGTGTTGTCATGAAGAAGAATTAGGCCCTTTCTGTTGACCAATTCTGACTGCAGTTTTTGGTACATTTCATCCATTTGCTGAGCATATTCCTCAGACATAATAAATTTTGCTGAGATTCAGAAAGCTGTTGTTGATCAAGCAGCAGACCACTAAACAATGACCATGACCTTTTATCTATCTATCTACTTACTTTTAATTTTTTTATTTTAAAGATGTGGGGTACAATTCAGGGTTAGGCATACAAATGTCCATTATGCAGTACCCTTGATGAGATATGCCCCCCCTTTCCCATGCAGATTCCCACTACTGCCAATCCTGCCTCCCTGTCCCCCCCCCCACAATTTCCCACTACTGCCAATCCTTTTCTTAACAATAGTTGTTCAAGGTTCGCTTATCAGTGAGACCATATGATACTCAGTCATTTGTTTCTGTGAAAGATCACTCAGTATTATAGACTGTAAGTTCATCCAGGTTGCTGTGAAATTCATGATTTTGTTCTTCTTTATGGTTGTGTAATATTCCATTGTATATATGTACCAATTTTTTTTATCCAGTCCTCTTTTGATGGGCAGCACAGTTGGTTCCATGTTCTTGCTATTGTGAACAGTGCTGTGATAAACATATGTGTGCAGGTATCTTTTTTATAGAGTGATTTGAGTTCTTCCAGGTATATTCCCAGTAGGGAGATTGCAGGGTCGTATTAAAGGTCGATTTTTAGAACTTTTTGGAATTGCCACACTGTTTCCCACAAGCGCTGTACTAGTTTACACTCCTACCAACAGTGTAGAAGTGTTCCCTTTTTGGCACATCCTCTTCAGCATCTGTTGTTTTATGAGTTACTGATGATGACCATCCTGACTGGAGTTAGGTGGTATCTCCGTGAAGTTTTAATTTGCATTTCTTTGATGACTAGTGAGGCTGAGCAATTTTTTCATGTATCTGTTGGCTGCTCATCTGTCTTCTTTTGAGATCTGTCTATTCATTTATTTTGCCCATTTTGTAATGGGGCTGTTTGTTTTTTCTTTTCAACACATTTGAGTTCCTTGTAGATCCTAGATGTTAGGCCTTTGTCAGACATACAGTTGGCAAATATTTTTTCCCAGTCTGTGGGCTTTCTCCCTGCTCCCTTGATGGTTTTTATGGCTTTGCAGAAGCTTATCAGTTTGATGAGGTCCCACTTGTCTATCTTATCTCTTATGGCATGGGCACTTGGGGTTTTGATCAGGAATTGGTTGCCAGTTCCAATTTCCATAAGGGTGTCTCTTGTGTTTTCTTTTTTTTTATTTTTTTTATTTTTTTTATTTTTATTTTTTTTATTGTGATATTGAGGGGTACATTTAAGGGTTAGGTACACAAATATGTCTCATTCAGGCACCCTTGTTTGTAAGAAGTGTCCCCCCATCCCCAGACAGGTATTTACTGCCATTAATTG
>CAUYQG010076056.1:0-10252 GCA_963574415.1 Tarsius wallacei | reverse complement strand
CGGGCTCGGTGGTTCAGCTTGTAATCCCGCGCCTTGGGAGGCTGAGGTGAGTGGATTGCCTGAGCCTGCAGGTTCGAGACCCACCTGGGCAACTTGGCGAGACCTCATCTCTACAATAAATCAAAAATCAGCCAGGCGTGGTAGCGCACGCCTGTAGTTCCAACTTCTTGGAAGGCTGAGGCGTAAGGACCGCCGGAGCCCAGCAGGTCAAGGCCGTGGTGGCCGGGAGCAGCCACTGCCCTCCAGTCTGGGCGACAGAGTGAGACTACAACTTAAAATAATTAAAAAATAAATAAATAAATAAAGATAATTGAAGTTCATTACTTTCTGTCTTCAGTTATAATTTTACTGTAAAGGAAAATGCTGGAAAATAAACTTAACAATAAAGAGAAAGCTCCTTTGTTAAATATTTGAACAGGTCAGCAGAGAATTTATAAAACCACCTTTTTTTTAGTACATTAAGAGTAGAAAAAAATAAAATTGTGGTTTAGAGGGTGGAAATTAACAGTTATCTGATACTTTAAAACTGTTTGTAAGTATACAAGATACTCCCATGATGGTTATTACTATTATTTCTTACCCTCTTTTAATGAATTCTTAGGAGGATAAATGTTGTATGTAGCTTGGACAGAAAAAAAACTGTACATGCAACAAGTTGTTTCTGATAATAGATTGTAAGCAAAACTAAAGTAAGCCATTCAAATGATAACTCTCCTACCCACATTTTCACAGTTCTTTGCTGTTTCAAGCTGAAGTTTTATTTTCTCATTTATATTTAAAGAGTTCTCATTTAGCTATATTAACGACATACCTCATTTCAAGTGTGTTGTACATTTTAAAACATTTTAACTTAATTTGGTCACAACAATTCTGCTATTCTCATTGTGCAGATGGCTTTCAGAGGAGTTAAGTAAGATAATTAGCATGTGGCTATATTAGTCATGATTCTATCCAGTAGCAAAAACACACAATTTGTACCCAGGGGATTTTTTAAGCCAAGTCAAATATCTTTTCCATCTTCCATGCTGATGCAATGTATGGAGAAGATGTTATTCCTTGACAGAAAAATTGAGGCATTCAAAAATAGCAAAAAGAAGTATATCTCTTCTTAATTGCGTTTTTAGATATAGACGCCCTAGCAAGTAATTAGTCACCCAAAGATTAAGCTCTGATCAAATAGCCACAGTGAGGGAAGTTCATTTAGAAGCTCCACAAACTTTTGTTTCTGTAGTACATTATGCAGATGTGCTGGACAGTGACATTTTTGTCAACAATGAACTGTATATATGATGATGATCTTAAGGATAATCATATCACAATTTCACTGTACACTTTCCATGTTTAGTTCTGTTTACATACACAGATACTTGTCAATGTGTTGCAATTGCCTATAGTAATGTGCTGTGTGGGTTTGTAGGCTAGGAACACTAGGCTATACCACACAGCCTATGTAATAGGCTCTACCATGTAGTTTTCTGTAAGTACACTCTGTGATTGCACGTCAATGAAATTTCCTAAACATGCATTTCTTAGAATATATCCCCATTGTTAAGTGACACATGACTGTACTTTGTACCAATCTAAACCCTTACCACTGTCTAATTTGTGTTATGGTTTTCTCTCCATATATGTTGTTTCTCCCAAAGAACCACAAAATTGTTGGTGGAGGATGTTGGTCTAATTTTGTTATGAATCTCACACAGTGCTTACATAATGTTCTGCATACCATAGTTCAGGATGTTTGTTAAATGAATTCATTGAAAACCCTATTCTTGTTTGTGTATTATTATTACATTTCCTTGGTTTATTGACAAAAGCTCTCAGATGAATGAAAATATAAAAGTGGAGATTTGACATGTGTTAATGAGTGAGAAATGCATGGTTAAGCTAAGAAGTTGCCATATGAGAGACAGAGAAAGAGAGAGGAAGAGAGGGAGAGAACTGAACTGATGTGGATGGTATATGAAAAAAATATTAGCAATATTAGATGAAAAAAGCTAAAGAAAGGGATAACTGGGAGATAAGAAGAGGAAGAATGGAGTCAATGTAGAAAAAGCTAGAAAAGGTACTACTTGAACTAAACTTTGGCTAAATGTCCAAGAAAGGAACTCAGGAGGATGGGCCATAAATAATTCCTATAGCAGTCACCCTGGGAGGGCATGTTCAGCCTGAAAGAGAAAGTCAAAAAGAATAAGACTTCCTCACTAACCAGTGAGGTACAAGGTATCATCCAACTAGATCCTGCATAGAAGCAGAATGAAATGAGGATAAGAAGTATCTCTCCCTTACTGAAAAAGATGAAGATCAACTTCAGCCACGTAGGACTAATACTAAAACAAATTGCAAGAAATAAAGAAGAAAATGCTAATAGCAACTGCAAACCTAACGGGAAACATTTCACAAGTGCCTGAAGAAAGGAGAGAGCCAATGACAGAATTCCTGTAGGGGAGAAGCTGGCTTGGGTGAGGGGAAGTAGCACAAAGTGACAAAGATGAGGTTGCTGAGGGGCTGCTACAGGTAGTAAGATTGCTTTGCCCAAGACATCGAAAAGAATGTGGGTTTGAAGCTGAATGCGCTAGACAAAGGAGGATGAAGATTCAAGAAGAGATGTGGGCCCTGGATATGAGAGCTAAGCACTGGTGATAAGAATGATTAAAGCTCTTTTAAGCCCAGGAATGCCTCATACACAATTTTAAGTAAATTACTGTGTAATTTGGGGATGTAGCCTCTCTTCATTACCGTGAACCTTCATTAAATGTGCTAAACATAACCTTGACTTAAAAATACTTTGAGGAGCTAAGTAATGGGAAGCTATCCAGTTTGAGTGGGGGAGAAAGTATAGAAAAAATGTTATGTCAGGGAATGAAAAGGCAAATGTGAAGAATTTCAGTAGAAACAAGAAATTAGAGTGGGAGGGGACTGGATAAAATATTACCTCTTGTGCCCCAGCTTTCTCTTTCTGAGATAGTTGAAGGATGCTGTTTTTACCACTATATTTTTATGGTAGTTTGAGACAATTTTACTTAAATCTTCATGGCTAGGTGAACTGAAAAAGTTAGGAACTTGGGATATCCAGAGTGTGCCATCTGGATTACACAAGAATCTCAGAAAGCATTCACTCATTCGTTCACGAAACACATGCTTACCGCATAAAGCACAATTTAGACATGGGGGATGGTATTCTACTGAATTAACCATGCTAACAGGACAATGGTGAAATAAAGTAAAGAAAGGAAAAGCTAGTTTACATAAAGGATATCTGGAAATGCAGTTTTCAAGGGTACATGAAAGAAACCCTCGCCAAAGAGTCAATAGAATGATAAGTTTCTTCCAACAAGGTCAGAGAGACTCTGAAATTCTGGGAACACATTTTAAACTAGTGAATCTCACCTCTCCATTCTGTTTTCATTATTTTATTCATTATTCACTGTTCTGTCAGATATCACTTAGAAGAGAAGGGATATACAGGAAAGCAAGGGTGAGTTTGTGTGTGTGTGTGTGTGTGTGTGTGTGTGTGTGTGTATGACATTTTGACAATGAGAGAGGCAATAATTGGGCCACTTCAACTTAGAACACACCTTGCTAACCTCTGCTTGTCTAAACCCAGGCAGGCTGGCCCGTCAATGGGCTCATCTGCCCAGGTGAGTGCACGGTACGTGTGTGAGTGTTCACATACATACATGGCATTATGATGGCATTACAGATAGGAAATGCAAGAGAATATGAAAGGATAAAAATTTCTAATAATAATAATAATAACAATATACCAGACATCATTTAACCTCTTTGAAATACAGTTCACTGGATGTATTGTCTGTTTATGACTTACATAATGACAAGACATTCTTTATAATGTCTAGCATTTATAAATTTGCAGGAGTGTTTAATTAATATTACTATGTACTTTTTCTTCAGGTGTCTATCTTTACACTTTTCACACCATATGATAATGGCTAGTATTCATTAGGTGCACATTAATTTCTAGGTGCCCATGCACACAACCGTATTTTAATCCTCACCAACAGTTCTCTGAGGTCACTGTTATTTCCCTCCTTTTTTGTAGATGAGGAAACTGCAGCTTGGACAATGTACGTTATTTCTCAAAGTTAAATGGTTAGCAAGTGGCATATTAGTGACCAAAGACATAAAGATTGACACTGTACTTCACAACAAAAACTAAGCTGCTACTGAAAGTCTTTATCATTTCCTGAGTGTGAAGAGGACACGGGGTAATGTTAGTTCGCCTTCCCACAGTGCTCTATCATGGCACAAACTCACAGTCATCAGTGTCAAAATTCAGGTTTTCTTGAAGATGACGAAGGCACCTCGCTTCTAAAGTGGCGTCTGTATTTATTTTGTAAAACTACTTGTCTTCTTTCCAAAGAATAATGGGCAGCAAACTGTACATTGAAATCAACACTGATCCTCAGGTATTGAGCACGAAAGCTCAGTGCATAAGTAAACTGTAGCTGAATTAGCCCTTACAAGTCTCCTAATCAGTTAGAGTTTTGGTTTTAAAATGTATTTATGCACAGAAATAGCCTGGGATAGTACTATTTTGTTTTCTTTTTAGTTAAATTCACTAGTTCACTAATTCTCCAATCACTTACTTCAAATTGGCCCAGTGTTTATTAATTGCTCCCCTATGTCCAGCAGATGAGGCTGCCTGCACAAAAAGACCATTTATCCAAGGCATCTCTAAAGACAGCGTGCCCCGAAAATTAACAACAGGTCTTGTCCAGAGATATACAAGTAATTAGGTGAAGTGGTTACTGGGGTTTTAGATCCATGCATTCAAAGTAAGATAATCAAATTGGAAATGGTTTCCATATAGGGTATTTTTAGCCTCCATTCAAGTTTGATAGTGAATGATATTTAATCAAAAGGACTTTGGGGTCAGGGAATAAGTCAACACAGAATTTGAAGTCCCTCTATTTCTCACTATTTTTAAATCCCTTTGGATAAACACATTAGCAGAAATGACTGTGAGCTGAGCATGAAGGGCTATTCAGAATTCAGATACTCATTTCTGTGACAGTACTTGAAGTTTGGATGATGGAAGCAGTAGATAGTGGCCCCAGGCCAGGAAAGCCTACTTCTGAGAAGAAAAAAGAGGCTACTGTGTGATTCAAAGCATCGTGAGCTTCAAGCTTAACCTCAGAGTTTCAACCTGTCTCTTTGCACATGGAAAGAATTCAAAAATAGAAAACTGTTAAACACAAAAAGGAATCAGAAATTTTAGCCAACTGTGTTTCCCATCCTGACTTTCCAAGGCCTGGTATATATCAATACCCCTCCATTCATTTATGCCTGTGAGTTTACATCAAAACCAAGACCATTTGATACATGCTCATTGAGAACGGATTCCAGGCCAAACCCTATGGGGAAATGAAAGGACATAGGACAGATAAAATAGCAGAAGACTTTGGAATAAAAACAGGTGGACTTGTACTGCTAATACTGTCACATTACTGTGCAAATATAATAGATACTAAAACTACTCTTGTTGATATTACACTCATTTTCCTTCCTTCTTTTGTAGCAGAGGGCCTCCTTTCCTTTGGTCAGCCTCTTCCCCACTCCCCATTGTACAGTATCTTCCTGGATGGGTCCAAGGAAAAGGAACATGATATACACTAGGTCGATGATCAGAACTCTTTCTTGGAAGTTTTCCAACTAGAGGTGGGCATACCAGAAACCTGTCACATGGGAGAGCCTATGTACAAAAAATGGTCTAAGAACTTAGGACAAGCAGGGATGAATGGGGAGCCTGAGGGCATGAGCTGTCGTCCCTAAGTGACTAAGGATAGGAAGGTGCCAAAGAATGACTTCCAAGTTTGCAGTTTGTACAGCTGGTTGGAGGAAGCCATTATCTACTGAGATGGGACTATCCCGTCTTTCTGACAATGTTGTCACTGCTCAGTCTCAGGTTGTTCTTGTGAACATGGGGGTGCGAGTGAACTTGTGGAGGGTAAGGTGCACAGGGAGAGCACTCTGGACTTGAGGTATTTGTCCACCCAAGTCTTTTGCACTGGGTTAGATCAGTTGTTTCAATACATCCTGCTCCCATTTTGAAATCAAGAATCAGGCCATGGTCATCTGAGCACTTTGTGTTGGTGACTACAGAGCCTGGCTGTTGAATGAGGTCTAGTTCCAGAAACATATACTCTGAAATGCATCTTCAGTCCCTGATTCCTACAACATTTCTTTTCAGATAGCTTTAAGATCTCCCCCAGGTAGATAAATCAATTCTACCCTTCCCCTTTAAATTCCTGCTTTCCTAAGCATGCCCACACTGATTTTTTTTTTGTTTCCAGCAATGGAAAGAATCTTGACTAGTATTAAGACCTAGCTATCATAACTTTATTTTCATTTTCTGTGGAGTTACATACATACTTCATGGTGTTATTAAGTATAAAATTAGATTAGACATAGAAAACACTCCACACATAAGTACTCAATAAGCAACAGCTGTCATCATTGTTGTTACTACTAATGCTGACAAGAGGAGGTCCTGAAAAAATATCAAAAGTCTCCATTATAATAATTTTGCATAATCCAATTTATACTTTGGATTCATGTGTATCTGGTCAAAATAAATACATCATGGGAAGTGACCTTCTCTGTGAACTAATATGTACCTGACTTGGGGCTAAAATATGAAGACCAGATCTTGACATTGGTAATCAACTGGCATGCTGTCCACAGGTGAGCAACAATTGGATCTCATCAGCAAACCTCAACTAGGGGTCCTGGGAAACAATCTTGGAGTGATAGGTTGGGCCATGATTTACTTTCAGGTGACGGGGATTTAGGCTGGCTTTTTAATCAGACACATGCTTTAGCTCAGTGGGATTAATTTAGTTTAATGAAGAAGTAAAAGTGGCCCGACACATGATTCAATAAAATCTTGGTGATCAATCTTTGTTCAATTCCCTCTGAGAACCTGGAGGCTAATAGTGACACGGTTAAATGTGAAATCGCTGATCTGTCATATTTTGATAAATGCTTGATGTTCCATGTCTGACAACCCTGCAAAAATTGAGTCACATGAGTTTCCCAAGTCAGTTGTCAGTGCTTGAGAAGCTCTGCCTTATCTTGAGAAGTATATTTCACAAGCACTAGGTGTGAAGGACACTGCTTTAAGCACTTTTCATATATTCACTCATTTAATCAATTTAATATGATGTTGTTATTTACATATTATTCCCATTGAATAGATAAGGCTACAGAGGCCCTGGGGTAAGTGACTTTGGCAAATTCATATAGTTAATAAGATCCAGACTCAAACCAGGTAATCTGGTTCTAATTCATTCCCACACAAACCCACCCACCATCAATACAACTACAACTAGTACTACTGCAGGTCATTGCAGGGAAGTAAATGGACTCCAGAGTGACTAAGCTGAATATGTGACTGGGGATAGGAAGGTGTCCAAGAATGATGTCTAGGTTTGCAGGTTGTGCAGCTGGTTGGAGGAAAGCATTATCTGTTGAGATGGGGGAGTATCCCACCTTTCTGACAATGTTGTCACTGCTCAGCCTCAGGTTGCTCCTGTGAACATGGGAGTGCCAGTAAACCTGTGGAGGGTAAGTAAGGTGCGCTGGGAGAACACTCTGGACTTGAGGTATTTGCACCCAAGCCTTTTGCAGAGTTAGTTCAGTTGTTTCAATACATCCTGCTCCCACTTTGAAATCAAGACCATAAGGTTAATAAGATTTAGGTTTTGCAAGCCATGGTCATCTGAGCACTTTGTGTTGGTGACTATAGAGCCTGGCTATTGAATGATGTCTAGTTCCAGAAACATATACTCCAAAATGCACCTTCAGTCTTAACTTTCTTCTGTCCCTGTCCTCATATATTCAGCCCATCACCTATCCACTGCAATATTTACCATGTCCTGGCTACTGTCCCTGGCCTTTGGTGGTCTATGTTACAGTTGCCACAGTAAGGAAGGGGCAATGTGTTATTATTTTCTGAAGTTATTTTTGTACCTTTCATATATGCTTCAAAAGTTTATTTTAAGAAACATCTCGGGTCTTGAATTAAGCTTAATATTTCCATCTGGTTTGTCTCCATGTGTTTAGAAAATGTTTTTATATTTTAGAAATTCAGGTTATAAGAAGAAATGACTAGCTAATTCAGGAGATTTGTCTCATTCTCTAGAAAAGCCTAGTTACTAACACTAACATGATATCCTTAGGGATAATTCAGATCATTTATGATTTGACCTTGGGGTACAGATGATGACCTTAAATGCAATAAAGTCCAGAACTTTGTGAAAGAGGAAGTCTTCTCGGAACTCATTCATAATTTATTCCATGAACATTCACCGAATACCTACTCTATGCCAGGCATCAAGCTGAATAAATTGTGCCCTCAAATATCAAGAAGAACTATGTAATCTCATGAGGGTAAATACACACAATGTTTGTAACTCCTCCAATATGTCTCAGTCATAACCTAAAGGAGATTGAGCTTTTGTTTGGGAACCAGAAAAGAGAATTAGGCAAAGAGACTTCTGGATTGACATGCTGGAGTCACTGGTTTAAGGTTCCCTCTCAAAAACTGTTTGAATCAGAGTCCCAAACAGAATGAAACTTTGACTGTGTTCAGATTCAGTTGAAAAAACTAAGTATCACATGTTCTCACTCCTATAGTAGACCTTGATCATCCAATGTATTACCACAAGAAAATGACTGACAGTGGTAGGAAACTATGGGTGGGAGAGGTAGGGTGATGGAATTAATAGTAGTAAATATATTTCTGGGGACGGGAAGACACTTCCTATCAACAAGGGTGCCTGAACTAGCCATATTTGTACACCTAACCCTTTACTGTACCCCGCAATATCATAATAAAAAATATTGAATAAAAAAAGATTTTTCTTCAGATTTTTTATCTGGAGAAAAAAAACCCTTTAGATTCCTACCTCATATCTACCTAAAAATAAATTTTAGGTGAATGAAAGACAAATATGTCAGAAGAAAACCTTAAAACTTTTAGAAAAAAAATTTGCATGATAACTTTCAGCCTTTCAAACAGGGGAGGTTTTCTTAATGAGTTGCTCTTTTAAAAAGAGCATATCTATAAATTATTGGCCTAGGCCAATGTCCATGAGAGTTTTTCCTAGGTTTTCTTCTAGAATTTTTATGGTTTCAGGTCTGACGTTTAAGTCTTTAATCCATCTTGAGTTAGTTTTTTTTTTATGGGGAGAGATAGGAATCAAGTTCCATCTTTCTGCATGTATCTATCCAATTTGCCCAGCACCATTTGTTGAATAAGATATTTTTTCCCTGGTGTATGTTTTTGTCTGCATTGTCAAAGATCAGTTAGCTGTAGCTTTTTGGGATTATTTCAGAATTCTCTATTTTATTCCCTTGGTCCATGTGTCTGATCTTGTACCAGTATCACGCTGTTTTTGTTACTACAGCCTTTTAGTATAATTTGAAGTCAGATAATGTGATGCCTCCAGCTTCATTCTTTTTGTTTAGGATTGCTTTGGATATTCTGGCTCCTTTATGGGTTCTGTATTAATTTTCCAATTCTGTGAAAATTGATATTGGTAGTTTGATAGGAATCAGGTTGAATTTGTAAATTACTTTGGGCAATGTGGCTATTTTAATAGTATTGCTTCTTCTAATCCATGATCATGGGATGTAAAACCTCAAAATCAAATACAATTAAAACAAAAATAAATAAATTGGACTTAATTAAATGAAAAAGCTTCTTCACAGCAAAATAAACAATCAACAGAACAAATAGGCAACCTACAGAATGGGAGAAGATATTCACCAACTATACATCTAATGGACTAATATCCAGAATCCACAAATAACTCAAACTAATAAGTAAGAAAAAAGCAAATAATCCCATTAAAAAGTGGGCAATTTTTCCATTTGTTTGTATCCCCTTTGATTTCTTTGAGCAGTGTTTTGTAGTTTTCTTTGTAAAGGTCTTTCACATGTCTGGTTAGGAAGATGCCAAGGTATTTCATTTTGTTTGTGGCTATTGTGAATGGAATTGTGCTTTTTATTTGGGTTTCTGTTTGTTTATTATTGGAGTAAAGAAATGCGATTGTCTTTTGCACATTTATTTTATATCCTGAGACTTTGCCAAAGTTCTTTATCAGTGTAAGGAGGTTTTTGACATTCTCTTGGGTTTTCAAGGTATACAATAATGTCATCTGCAAAGAGAGATAACTTGACTTCCTCTATACCCCTGATTGCCTTCTCTTCTCTGATTGCTCTA
>CAUYQG010076054.1:0-17593 GCA_963574415.1 Tarsius wallacei | reverse complement strand
CTGGGCTCCAGGGATCCTTCCGCCTCAGCCTTCCAAGTAGCTGGAACTACAGGCACGTGCTACCACGCCCGGCTAATTTTTGATTTATTGTAGAGATGAGGTCTTGCCAAGTTGCCCAGGCGGGTCTCGAACCTGCGGGCTAAGGCAATTCACTCACCTCAGCCTCCCAAGGCGCGGGATTACAGGCTGAGCCACCGAGCCCGGTGAGTCTCCTATTTTTAGTTCACATCATATTTTGGAAGTACCTTAAAAATAAACTTAATGCAACATTTGAAATACACAGATAAGATGTAGTGATGATATGTTCTAAATCCAGCTGTACTGAATCATCCAGAAACCTGCTGCCCATCCATTTCCCTCACCTCCATCCGGCTCGGCCCATCTCTAGTGTTATCGTGGTTCTTTTTTATCTTTTTTTCCCACAGGTTTCTGTATATTTTGTTTTAGTTAAATCATTTCTTCTATTTCCACCCTTTACACTTAAAATGGAAATTAAGCTGGGAAATGTCATTTCTTTTTGATTCGTGTTTGCTTTTCGTGTTCTTATTTCAGTTCTTCCAAACTCTTTTCATTAATGTTGAAGGCACGGAGATGGTACAGGTATCGAGTTAATGCTGAATCACAGGAAGAAATGGAGGGAATGTCCTCGGCACAACAGAGAAAGATGGGCGAAGCATGAGAGCAGAGGGTGCTGCGTAGTCGGCCATTCTGTTCGTTCCCAGAGCTGCTGCAAGGACCATGGTCATTTTCTGAATCACTCTGCTAGTAAAGAGGAATCTAGATAAAGCTGCACAGCAGGGAAGGTACATTTGAAGTTGACTTTGAGTCAGGGTTTGCCACCTGTGATGTAAGCAGCTCACCTTCTGCCCTCACGCTCCGCCGATCCCTGTCTGTTCTGCTGAGGACATTCCCTCCATTTCTTCCTGTGACTCAGCATTAACTTAATACCTGTACCATCTCCATGCCTTCAACACTAATGAAACATGAATCTTCCCTCTGGGTCTGCAGATACCGTCTGAGACAGCATGAAAAAATGGGCACTATTCAGGAAAGGAACCTCTGTGTGTATGTGTGTTTTTCCCAGACTCTGCTATGTCCACTCACACAGAAAAGAAAGCAGAGAGAGGGGTGGTCAACTTATTCTTTTGCCAAATAGAAGATGACCTAAACACTTGCCATGTGTGAACCCTGACTTGTTCTGTATTGTTGATTTGAAATCTGACTTGGCGACAGCGGTAACAGAGGGAGGGCTGGTCTGCTCCTCCGGAGGAAGAGTCACGCTGCAGGTAACAGCAAGGCTGAGAGGTGAGGAGGACACAGGCTGGAGAGAGCCTGGCAGGAACACCAGAGACGGCAGACGGTGCAGGCCCTCATCCGTCATGCCTACAAACCTCACAGAGCAGTACCCTGGGATGCTGGCCTTGAAAACGTGGCCTCTTTTGGCTCAGCCCTCAGCAGGGTGGACATGGTGGCATCCTTTGGGAGCAATACACTCTCAGGAAACTTTAAATGAACCTTCCCTGCTGTGCAGCTTTGTCTAGATCCCTCTTTACTAGCAAGGTGATCCAGAAAATCCACGGTCCTCGCAATGGAATGGCCGGCCACATGGCACCCATTGCCCTCCTGCTTTGCCCACCTCTGTTCTGCTGAGGACATTCCTCCATTTCTTCCTGTGACGTGACTCAGCATTAACTCGCTGCCTGTACCATCTCCAAGCCTTCAGCATTAACGAAATGAGAATCCTCCCTCTGGGTCTGCAGATACCGTCTGAGATTGTATAAAAATGTCAGGTCTCCCTTGTATTTCCATGCACATAATATTTTAAAAAAACTTTAATCTCAAGGAAGTTACATGAATCCTATTCCATACTCATTTAGCTTTATGTTACATTATTTCACATGTTGAAATATGGTTTATAATGAACACGCATCACTATGGCTGCCCCTCCCCCCATTTTGTCAATTTCCTACCTTTTCCAGGTCCTTTCAATGTAGAAGGCCAAAGACTTGTACCCAAGACACTCTAGCAGGAGGGACACAGCTCCCTGATCTGCGTTCCCCACCGGACACACTCATGTGAGACGGAAGCTCCTGAGTGAGCCCCGAGAGCTGCCAGCCCTGCTGAGGACCCCTTTCTGGCAGCGCCCGAGACACCAGGCAAAGGCGGCAGTGCCTGTCTCTGGGCCCACAAGAAGATTCTGGGTCCTCTTGTCCTTGAATAAACTCACTTTCGCTTACACCAGTCAGTATGGATTCTACTGACTGCTACCAAAACTGTGTTCCCTATTTATAAGCACCTTCAATATTATTTTGCCATGAGACATGGTTATAAATGTACTTGTTTCTTAGGAAATTCTAACATCCTAAAAAGGCAGCATCAAAGCACAGATAACATATATAGCATTTCTTTGCTTTTGCACAGTGTCAACAAAGCATTTCAGAATGGCTCAAACAAACCTATCTTAGAGGCAATATAATTAAAATATATGTATTGATGACGTACTTAAGGGACAAATACATTGTGATAACTGGAAAGTACATGCAATTTTTTGAAAGTGACTTATCTTTTCTTCTTTTAAGAATCTAACCATGGTCCCACAGTGCCCCTGCTCCAGCCATGCACCACAGTTCCCAGACCTTCTTCACTCGTGCCAGTGCCAGCGCCCCCCCCCCAAACTATGAGATGTTCAAGGATGACACCAATGGTCCCAAGGATGCCGAGGATCAGGGCCCAGATGTTCAGGCACTTGGCGGTGGAGGCGTAGGCCTGGGCCCCGGTCACATCGCCCACCATCTTCCTGTCCCTAGACTTCACGGAGTAGGCGAAGGCGATGAAGCCCAGACAGCAGACGTTCAGGAAGATGGTGTTGAACAGGGACCAGACGACGTGGTCGGGCACAGAGGTGTCGCTGTGGATGTGGATCATGGTGGACTTTGTGAGAGCAGAGCTGTGGGATGTCCCCAGCACAGCCCCTTCATGCTCCTCCTTGAGCATCTCATAGTTTGAGGTGGCTCCAGCGCTGGCCCAAGTGAAGGTCTGGGAAGTGTGGTTCATGGTGTGGAGACAGGAACAGCTGACGGTCCAGATGAGGTCCAAGTGATCTCTTTCTACAAGACCGAAGTGTGTTCTTTTTGAGTACTGAGCTCCAGGCCATATTTCTTTGTCAACAGATTATAGAATTCAGCTTGAAAGCATTTCACCATAAGTTTCCTGAAATAGAAATTCTGTCAGTTTTTATGGTCACTCAGAATAGATTATATAATCATTGTACATTCTTAAAAATGCATGTTATTATTATTGTTATTATTATTATTAGCCTACTCAGATAAGTGGCAGAGGTAATAAAGCTTGATTATGCACTAAGTGATTTTGTATACTTGATCTCATTTGATCCTCACGATAGCCTGTGAGGAGTCAAAATAATGTCACCTGTCCCTTCCATTTGTCTCCTTTCATCCCTTTGCATTATTCAAAGACTGCTTCAGTGCTGTTGTATTCCTTTCACCTACTATATGATAGAAAATAATTTTTTTAGGATTCACTTTCTTTGTATTATTATTTTTTATTTTAAAGATGTAGGGTACAGTCCAGGGTTAGGTACATAAATGCTTATCATACAGGTAAAGTTTGGGTACACTTATTGATGTTATGTGCCCCACCTCAGCAGTGTCCCACTACTACCAATCCCTTTCTTATAGTATTATGATAAATGTTCAGGGTCCTGCATGAGTGAGTACATGTAGTACTCAGATGTTTGTTTCTGTGATAAATCACTGAGTATTACAGATTCTAAATCCATCCAAGTTGCTGCAGAGTTCATAATTCTGTTTTTCTTTATGACTATCTCTGATAGATATATAGGTTGATCTCAATCAATGGTTTTCTAGCTTTGGTTTTTATGAAAAGGATCCTTTTCCAGACAACATCTTGTACACCATCTTCAAATAATAAACAGCAGCAGCGCTGTCATGGTGGAAGAGGAGCAAGGTGCTAAGAAGATGGGACTGGGGCCTGTTTTTGATTCCTCATGGTGGTGTCCAGTATTACTGTTGCTCTGTTTGCTAAGTCATCCATGCTCCTGTTGGGTGCTAGTCATCTGTAGGCAGTATGGCATAACAGAACTTGACAGAAATACTCCTCTCAGCAGACTTCTTACTGACCACATGCCTAGACCCTTCCTTCTCTCAGGGTTCCAAACTTAGTGTCCAACTTCCGTCAGTATAACCTGATCATCACGCACCATCCAAGGTTCATCCTCTTCCAGGGGCATTATTGAAGGGAGACACAAGCTTACCTTCCTGTTCATCTTGTCTTTCCTCTGCTTCACTCCACCATTTTTCTTTCCCACTCTGTTCTTGAGGAATCCTCACATTAATTTTTGTATATAACCATTCTCCTGCCCACCAACCCTTGAATCACCTCCCCTTCTTGGAAAAGCCAACTCTACAGCATTTATGAGTACAGACTTTCAAAGGAAAAGTCCCTTTAAGTCTCCCCATCAACTTTTCCAGATATAATGGTCAGGTTCACCATTAAGAGCAGAAACATCATTCCTTTCTCAACTTCGGAGTGTAAAAAAAGAGAGACGGGGGAAACCCCCTTATCTTTTCATTCCATCATTGTTTTAGTAATTAACTGCAAAAAGTCCAATTTTCTTGAAACACTCACTTTTTTAATCTTGCTGGTTTCTCCATTCTCCCAGACTGCATTTTCCAAGCTCTTCATCAGAAAAATGAGAAAAAACATATAATACACATAAAGGCAACTGCATCCCATCCATTCTCCCCAAAGTGCATGATCAGGTCACGTGTGGGGAGATTAATGTGATTCTGAGCTTGGAAATGTGCTTCTTTATGATTATTAACGAGGGTAGCTTGGAAGTGAAAGGACTTTGCAAACACAGCAGTTTAAAAAATGTATTTTCTACCTTGTTTATGAGACACAAACATATATAATTCAGTTCAAGGGTTGAGATTTTCTGTTATTGTGTGCCAGGGATTATTTATCACAATTGTGAATAATTTCCCAGTACAAATTATCCTCATCTTATCATCCAAATGTACTTCCCTTCCACATCACTCATGTCATGCTGAAATCTAAGGCCATAAAGTCTAAACCATGAAATAAGTCTTCCTTGGATGGCAGCATATGGTGTGTGTTGGTTGGGGTTTTTTAAAGCACAATCAAATTTACCACTGTCAAAGGCAGGCCTCCCAACTTTTTCTCAGTTGGTGACTCTGGTGTCTGAGGCTGATAGGAAATTATGAACTCAATAAAATATGAGACTGCAAGAGACAGACAAAGCCAAAATAAGCAGTAGTCTACCAGAGTAGAACCTACTTTCAACAGCCAGTGCCTTCACGTCTATCATGCTGATTGAAGCTATCCAGAGGTAAAAACACAAGCTTTGAGATATGTGAGACTTCAGGATGAGAGCAAAGGTGTCCTACTCAAAATATAAGATGAATGTCCACAACTGTGTGCTAGGCTGCTCTAAATATGTTGAAAACCGGGCAGGTTGGAATATTTGTGTGAAAGTCATATGAACTCTGATTAGTAAACTTCAACAAGGGACATAAACACATTGTTCCTTATTACATAGGGTACTTTTTATTACCATCTATGAAGAACCAAAAGATATTTAAGAAAAAGAAAATGAAAATATGAATTTTTGCACTTTTATTGGGAAAATAAAACCAGATTTCAGAAATCCTCAATTTAAAAAAAAAAATATATTGCTCTTCAACAAAGCCAATACAAAATGGGTCCAAGTCAGGTCCCATGACACAACTTTAGAAAATAGTAAGAAAATCAAGCAATACAAAAGCAAATAAAAATTATTCTCAATTCCTAAAAAGAAGAGTCAAAAGAATGCTATGCATTTATCTTTCATAAGGATTCTATTTAGATGTAATCTGTCAAATATTTTGAGGTACATGTCTGTTGTTTTTCCAAAGTAAAGTGTGGAATGTTCATTTTTTTCTTCGATGGAACCTATTTTTATGATCCCTCTAACTTGTTTTTCTGTTCCTTATACACAAACAGGCTTTGGTTGCTAGGATGCGTTGTCAAACTCCACCAGGGGCATTACCACAAGTTCTAGTATGCAAGCATCATATTCATGGTAGGAGAGGTGGAACAACTTGCTTGAGGTCCCACAGCAGGTAACTAAGACAGAAAGCACTGTCTGGAAGTTAAATGGACTTGGGCTCCAGCCTGTAGCTGTTAGACTCAAGCTCTGCACCATAAGACATAATCTCGTGTTCTCTCTTTGTACATTTTCTGTCTTCAGAAACAAACTTCTCACATCTCCCTTTGTCCCTTTATGTACCCTTTGAACCTATGGAATCCTATAGCCAATTTCCCTGTGAACTCAGGCCATTCCTGCAGTGTACTTAACATCTGGAAACTTTTTCCTCCCCTCAACCACCAAGTCTCTTGTGTCTTTAAGGAGCCCTGTTAAATCTCTTCTCCTCTATTAAGCCCTTGGTGATGAGGTGCGAGCCAGAGCACTGCCTTCCCATTGCAAAGGTTAGCACATGGGGTGGTGAACCAAAGAGCACAAACAGAGTTTCAGTCCATCAGAGACCTGACTGGATATGCTAGAGAGGGCTCCAGCTGCTTGACATCTGCTCAACTGTGTCTTATTCTGCATATCTCCCCAATGTCAATTCCTCAGTCTTTGGGACTCATTTGGATTTCCCTAGACAGCCATCAGTAGCTGATGTGAGAAGTGGTTCAAGGAGGGGAGCCCTCCCTTATAAATATCCCTTTACTCTATTTCAACTAGAAATGAGGGATAGCCAAGCAGATGGCCACCAACATGGTGGGCTTTAGGATATGTCAGAAAGCTTCCCCAATCCAATAATAGACCCTCAGTAGTTACCTCAATTTTCCATCTTTCACTCCACTCCTTATAGGCCTCTGAGAGATATGCACATTTAAATGATATTTTGCTACCTACTGAGGATAGTATGGTCCGATAGAAAGAGTTCTAGACTAAGAACACCTGTGTTTTAATCTCAGCCACATCATGTGCTATAGATGCAAGTTTTGTGAAAGCATTTACTCTCCAAGTATCATTTTCTTCTTCTCTAAAATGAAATAAAAAATACTTGCCCTGTCAACTCCCACAGAGCTGAGGAAGAAATTACATTAAGTCATGTATGGAAAAGCAATTCATAAAGTTTTATTGAGGTAAAATATACACATAGAGCTCCTTTCAGAAGTGCATGGCTTGGTGAATCTTTTCACACTGACTATGCACATGTAACCAGCATGCAGATTAAGAAAAAAATGACCCAGAAGCTTTCTGTGTCCCCTTCTAATCCATTTTTCCGGCAAGGGTGACCACTATTCTGATTCTAATACCAAAAATCATTGTATTTTTTCTTTATTGGTACAGTATCATGCAACATACACTTTCTTGTGTCACTATCTTCCTCTTATGTTTGTCAGATTCAGCCACATTGTTTCGAGTAGCTTTAATCATTTGTTCTCATTGTTGTATAATATTCCATTATATGAATACACTGTAGTTTTTAAATCCTTTCTACTGGTGATGGACAATTCAGGATGAGATGTTTTCTGGGTAAAAGGAAAATATAAATGTAAGACATGTCACAAATGTGAAATGTTGCTCAACATTTTAAAATTCAGTCACTTGTTTTAGGCAATATTTGAGTTCCTACAATATGCCAAATGCCTTGCAGTATTTAATATGACCTAATAAAAATCCTAGAAGGTAGGAAGTGTAGGTATTCTTATCCCTATCTATATAATAAAACTGGAGCTCAGAGAAGTGTGCATCAACCTGTTAATGTCCGTGGCAGAGCTAACTAGAACACCTATTATCCCACTCATTCATTCAACAAATTTTTATTGCACTTTCAGGATATTATGTACCCTTTACTTTGCAAGATGTTGGAAATAAAATATGCAAAGAGACAAAGCTCTCGTGTCAATTACTGTATGGTTGAAGTGACAAGTGTTGATCAGTAATCATCCAGGTGAATGGAAAATTAGAACAACATTAAGTGCTTAAAAAGGAGGCACATGGTATTCCTAGGGCGTAGAGTGTGGATTTGACAGGGAGGTGAGGGCAGGCTCTTCCGTGGAATTGAAAGTTGCACAGGAGTTGAACAAGTGAAGAGGAAAAGAAGAGTATTCCAGGTGGAAGGAGCAGTATGGACAGAAAGCCCAGATTATAGAAGGAGTAGGGCAGGTACAAAAGGTTAAAAGACGGTCTGAAGAGGCAACAACTCAGAGCCACAGTAAGATTTGTCTTTAGACCAGGAATAGTAGAAGGTTATTTACAGTTCTCCAGATATCCCAGGATTATTCTAAAAAATGCCATAAAGTTCAATGAGGAAAAGTGATTCAACATGTATTTCTTGCATACCAGTTATGTGAAGGGCACTGGAATCTGCACAACTAAATTTTTTTTTTTTTTTTGAGTCAGAGTCTCACTGTGTCACCCAGGCTGGAGTGCAGTGACACACTCATAGCCACCCCAGCATCGACCTGCTGGGTTCTGGCGATCCTTCTGCCTCAGCCTTCCAAGTAGCCGGAACTACAGGCACGCGCTACCACACCTGGCTAATTTTTTGATTTATTGTAGAGACGAGGTCTCACCAAGTTTGCCCGGGCTGGTCTCAAACCCGCAGGCTCAGACAATCCACTCACCTTGGCCCCCCAAAATGCTGGGATTATAGGTTGAGCCACTGAGCCTAACCACAACTAAATTTTTAAAATAAAATTGTATTGTGAATATGCTTAGTGGTTCTCACTTAGAAGGGTAAAGCTAGAGGAGCCAACACTCACTTGGCAAAGCTATTTATCACTTTGCAAAAGAAATGGGCAGGTGAGTTCTCTGTTTGTCGGGCTTCTACCCACGTCTCCGGGGAAGGGAGCACTAGTTTGCCTGCCCGTATATATGCACTGATGGGAGCAAGAGATAGGGAAAAGTAGACATCAGACAACAAAAATGAAGAGGAGGCTCCTTACCCTAAGGCCTACACTGACACCATGACTGCTCTCCTGTGGCCACCTACCTGCATGCATCACCTCGGGGACCATGATGTGAGGTTTGGGTTTTTCAACAGGATTTGAAGTTTTGCTGGCTGCCAGAAGACATTAAACTTGAGAGGCATCCCCTTGCATGGAGATCCCCAGAGAAAAGGGCGGTGCCTGGAATGTACCTAGTTCATTGTCATGATGTGAAGGTTCTTCTCATTTTATAATAATGATATTTTTAAAGTCATTGCTAAGTATTACAAGGGCCTTTCTCCAAGAGCATGAAAAAGACCCTTATGTTTCCTATCAAAAGGAGAACAAAAATAAGGATCTACAATTTCTCACATTAGAGCTGGTGTCATATACTTCTCTTTTGCAGCATTTGGCAACCTTGGTGTATTTGCCTTTTTATTAGTTACATTCTCAGGCCCAGCAAAGATTTGGCTTTTCAATGTGTTTTGAATTAGATTCATGAAAGCCATAAAAAAATAACTGGCCCGAATTAAGCTAATAAAATCCTAGAAGACTAAAGAACTGCTGTTGTTGTGAGGGTCAAGTACTTTTTTTTTTTTTTTTTTTTGTCTTGTCTGAGAATTCTGGTACCTGGATTGAATATTTATTTTCATAGGATCACAGACTTCCAGGAATGGGAGATTAGAGGCCTACCTGGTCCAATATCCCATCAGATGCTCTCAGCCCTTCTACAATACTCCAACTGAGTGGTTTTGTGTGCTCTGTGTTGATCAGATACCTCCAGTCACTTATGACCCATCAAGTTCATTTTGGATACCAACTCCTTTGTTTAATGTATGCTAATCCAGGCATGTTTTTCTGATTTTCTCAATGACTATCACATGCCCTCCTAATAACCAGAGAAACTATGGCCTCATCATTTTTCTCTCTCTAGTAGCCCTATTCTAAAAGAAGAAAGGCACAATTAATTTAATTTGACTGGCTCCATGTTGACTGTTAGTAACCGTTGCTTCCTTTTCCAAGTTTCTTTTAAATAATTTATTTACAATTCTCTAAATATTAAGATAGTCAGTTGACTTCAAATTCCTATTTAAATAGAGGCTAAAAATCTTCAAGTGTTGTACTGTGGAGAGTGATGTTGGCAATAGAAAAAAGTGAAGAAAGAAGAGGAAGCAAAGATAAAGACCTCTTCAAGTTTCTATAAAAGGAGTAGTTAGAAAATAGAGATGATATTTATATTTAATATTTGCATATTAAAGACTAAAAGGTGTTTATATACCTAGCAGAAGAAACATTTTACAAAAGGGTTTTCAAATCCAGTGTAAGCTTGTGTAATGAATAAAAATTCAACAAACCCAAATTTTTTAGAGTTCAATCCTTGTCAAGAGGTAGGCAGAAAAATGACAACTAATTTTCCATTTTGTTACAGATATTTTAAAGCCACTTCCATGCTGTGTCCTTGAGTCAGGACGGAAAGCATGCATTTCCCAAAGCAATGAGAGTGATCAACTCAAGGCAAGAGAGAGAGAAAGAGACACACAGAGAGATGGATACACAGTTGTAAAACTATACAGACACATACGGAAGTTTTCAACTAAAGAAGAATTCAAGTAAGTTTACCAGAATTTTTTTCACCCCTTTGTTCTTTTGAAAATAGATTTTAAATGTTTAAAACTATTTTTCTAACTTGATAGAGTTAAGATAAATAAATCACTTCAGAATAGTGCATTATCCAGAGATCCCTTCTGATTTTTTGATGCTTTAGAGTAATAGCAATTACTTTGCAGAAACACATTAAGATAATGTTAAAAGATATTTTGGGATGAACAACTCTACATTAGTACTGTCATATGAATGAGAAACAGCAGGCAAGGAAGAGCCTCTTGCTTAGACCATCGTGCTGGATTGAGATAACGGCTCTCTCATTTCCACCTTGGATCCTTCAACCCAGGCATTCTCATTAAAGCAATGAAGCCTTATCTAGTTTGTGACCCAAGTATGATTCACTAAGGAGACAGAGTCACACAAGTGATCAATGCAAACAGGTGGTGCTCCGAGGTCATGCACATGAGAAAGCCAACATTGCTTAAGGGTCTACTGTATGCCAAGTGTGTTACAAACATTATCTTATTTAACATGAAAACAGAATTCCTTCCTGTTTCACACAGGCAAGTTCTTTGACCTTCACATGCCTCAGTTTCCTCAAAGACCCTTAGGTGGTAATCAGAGGAGCTTGGATTGTAATTTAGTTTTATCTGGCCTAGAAATATGTCCAAATTCTTTTTTCATTTTCTTTTTCTTTTTTTTGAGTCAGAGTCTCATTCTGTCGCCCAGGCTGGAGGGCAGTGGCACACTCATGGCTACTGCAGCCTTAACCTGCTGTGCTCAGGAGATCCTTTTGCCTCAGCCTTCCAAGTAGCTGGAACTACAGGCATGTACCGCCACACCCAGCTATTTTTTTTTTCAACTGTAGAGATGAGGTCTTGCCAAGTTGCCCAGCTAGTCTCAAACCCCTAGGCTTGGGCAATCCTCTTGCCTCCACCTCCCAAAGTGCTGGGAACATAGGCATGAGCCACCACACCCAGCCCAATTTCATATTTGTTATGCCTTTTCATGACTCAGAGAAGAATTTCCTCTGGAAATGAATTTGAGTTCTGTTTTCAGGACCCTTCTTGGACTACCTCCAGAGCCAGCTTCATGAGATCCCATAGTTAGAATAACTGTCAGAGGTCTCTACCCAAACTTCCACTGAGCTAGTCATTTTCTCCACCTCTGCCTGGACACCCCCAGTAACGGGCACCCATTACCCTCCCATAGCAGAAATCCATTCCTTACAAGGACCTTGAATCTACTTTTCTCTATTCAACTCCCATTGGACAGGTTCTCTTTCCTAGGGTCATACCCAACATATTTGCTCTCTCCCCCTAGTGTCAGCAATAAGCTAACTGGCCAATGTACTTGTGTCCCCACTCTCTGGGGGTGCTCGAGGCTTCGCATTCCAATTTCTGCCATCGTTCTCCACCATTGGTGGTATATGGCAACCACATCCTATCTGAGAAGGGCCATCCCAGTCATTTTTGCTGTGTGCCAGACTCACTCCTTATTGTATTCCAGATTCCACCTCTCAGATTCTGTGACACCTTCAAACAACAGGAACATGAGGCTTCAATGTTTCAGTAGCATTCTGGAACTTTAGAGTCAAACATATTAAGGGCAATCAATGTGCCATATTTGCTTCCTCAAATTCCCCTCTGCCCTTTCCCATCCCTTGCAGACTTTTCCCCCAACTTATCTCCCAAAGCGCCTTACGTATTCTTTCCAGGCATTAAACTTCACCTTCTGGAAGGGAACTAATGAACTAAGTTTCACTCGAAAATATTATAATGGGTCATCATTTTCTGTCATACCTTCAAAGGATGTTTACATGTTAACTAGGGAAAAAGACTGGAGACAAGAAAGTATCTGCTCTTGGTGCAATGTTAAGCATCTGTGAGAGGATGAAAGAGTTGCTATAAGAATAGTTTTATTGCCACAAAAATCTTCCGTATTCTACCTCGTCATCCCTTCTTCCCACTAAACACATCCCCTAAAGGGAGATACCCATCTGACCATTTAGACAATTACATCCTATATACCACTGACTTTTATAAGTGGAGTTTCTCCCTTTGTCAGAGTCTGCTGACTTCTTGAATTTTGCTATGACATTGTATTCTCACACTTTGCTTCTAATCACTCATCACAAAGAAGATATTTCTGTGTCCTTAGTTTATAAAGGGGGGACTCAAAAAATCCAGAATTTATTTATAAAAAATTGTGTATTTATTCTTACATGTTTAAAGTACAGTCTGTCTGATGCAACACACCCATTCTGACCCTTTTTCCACTGCTCACAACAGTTTTTGAACTCATCAATTTTGATGCCTTTTGGTGCTTCTGCCATTTTTGGTTTCACCTCTTCCACCATCAGCAAAACATTTTTCTTTGAGGATTTTTTCATCTGGGAAAACAAATGGGGAATATTGGGTGAATAGGGATGGTGGGGCACTGGGGTTATGCTGATTTTGGTCAAAAACTGCTGAACACTCAGCACAGTATGGACATGCACTCATAAATCATCCATCATGAAATGGGCAAACACATTGACGGAATCTCAAAAAAAGAAAATCATTGAAACTGAATGTAGCCTCTCACAACAATGCTAGCAGGTACACTGATGCCAGTGGATTCCTAGAACACTTACCTAGCAGAGGAAGACTATACTATGAGACCCACTGTCCAAAAACTAATTCCTTTTTTTTTTTTTTTGGTCTCCCTTTGTATATGCTTGTATTTATACCCCATCATTTAAGAAGGATTTACTACATCTTACACTTGTAAATTCAATTCACGGAAATGAAAAGGAAAGTGAGGAACTCCAATGTTAGTCAAGAAAACTGACTTTTAATTTCACCGCCAAATCTAGGTGGGGGAGATAGTCGCTCATGCCTGTACTTCCAGCACTTTGGGAGACCAAGGCAGGAGGATCACTTGAACCTAGGAGTTCGACACCAGCGTGGGCAAAACAGTGAGAGTTCAACTCTACAAAAAAAATTTTTTTTAATAATCCAAGTGGGGTGGCATGCACCTATTACCTGCTACTTGGGAGGCTGAGGTATAAGGATCGCCTGAGCCCAAGAGGTTAAGGCTGTAGTGAGCCACGATCATGCCCTTGCACTCCAACCTGGGCACCAGAGTGAGACCCTGATTCAGAAGAAAAAAATATCAAATACCAAATCTAACATATTTAAGATACATACTCTTTTAAGTAGACAAATTAGTGTTTTCAAGATTCTGGAAGTTGGAGAATGTCTTGACTTAGAACAAAAATCAGTACTTTTCTCTTCTGAACTGGAAGAGAAGACACTCTGACATGAATACAGCTGAAATGAGTAAAGAAATAGGAGGGAAATAATTACAAAAGAAAACTGGAAATTTGGAAAAGAAATGAGAATGAAGTTTTGTCAAAACTGGAACAGATGCTGCAAAATACATTAAGGTCTTTTAACCACAATCATTCAGCCAATAACTATTTATTGAGCCCTGCCCTGTGTGTGTAAGAAACCATGCTAAACCTTAGAAATGTAGGAGAAAAGAACATTTTGAGCCGCTTAAGAACTCACAGTCCAATAGTCACATGGATAAGTATTGACATGACAGGGCAGTATAGATTAGTGCCAGGGTAGATGCTAGTTCAGGAGGTATTGCAGATATTGAGAACAGAGACAACACAGAGCAACCTAGATGGTGGTAGTGGATGTGGGAGAGACTGCGAAGTCTTCAAAAGAGTCTCAGATAATAAGAAGTAGTTGTTTTAAAAAGTTAGGAGAATAGGGAAGAGAATTCCTTCTTAGGGTAACAGTTTTTTGCAAAGCATAGTAGCACAAAAACCATGGTCTGTTTAGAAAAAAAACTGTAGGCGGACCAGTGGTCTCTAGTGGCCTTTAAAATTTTTCTTAGACTTTATTTTTTAGAGCACTTTTAGGGTCACAGCAAAGTCAGGAGGAAAGTAGAGATTTCCCATATACCCCCTCAGGCACAGCTTCTCCCACTATCAACATCCCTCACCAGAGTGATACATGAATTACAATTGATGAATTGACATTGACACATCATGATCACCTGAAGCCCATAATTAACATTAGGGCTCACTCTTAGTGTTGTACAATACATGAGTTTGGACAAATGTATAACATGTATTCACTATGATAGTATCATTCAGAATAGTTTTGTCATAAAAATCTTTTGTTTTTCACCCAGTCATCCCTTCTTCCCCCCAAGCCCTGGCAAGCACAGATCTTTTTACGATCTCCACAGTTTAGCTTTTTCCAGAATAGTTGAAATCATACAGCATGTAGCCGTTTCAGATAGGTTTCCTCCACTTAGTAATATGTACTTAAGGTCCCTCTTTAGATACTTAGGGCTTAATAGCCGATTTCCATTTAGCACTGAAAAATATTCCACTGTCTGTATGTACCATAGTTTGTTTATCCATTTACCTACTGAAGAACACCTTGGTTGCTTCTAAGTTTTGGCAATTATGTATAAAGCTGCTGTATACATCATGTGCGGGTTTAGAAGGAATTAACAAGTCCTTCAACTTAATTGGGTATATACCAAGGAGGTAGACAGACAGATCATATGGTAAGACTATGCCTAGTTTTATAAGAAATTGCCAAACTGTGTCCCAAAGTGACCATGCCATTTTAATTCCTACCAGAACCAGCAGCCTGTTATTCGTTTACTTCCACACTTTTTCCAAAAATAGTTAATGAATGTCTACAACAGGCCCAGCATAGGAAATACTGTAGTGATCAAAAGAGAAGTAGCTTGGCTCCCTGAGCTTGCAGTCTTGTGGATAACTTGCTAGGCCTTACGGAGAAAGATGTGACAATATGGTTTGACTATTGAAGAATGCTGTTCTTTCCCATGTGAACTGCAAGCGTTCACATTCTTAGTGCCTAGAGTTGTTCTTTGCTATTAAGGAGTCACTCGCAGTCCTTTCAAATTGAAATTAACCTCAGGGACCAACTGTTCCAGTGGCTTTCAAGCCATTTTTAATCCCTCCTCGGAGAAAATCTCAGGTAAAATCCCAATATGTAAATCAAATATAGGTGGGTGTATTTGTTGCCTATGGTTGCCATAACAAATTACCACAAACTTAGTGACCGAAAACAATGCAAATGTATTGTTTGGAGTCAGAAGTACTAGAATCAAGGTGTCATCAGGGCTGCTTTCCTTCTGGAGGTTCTAGAGGAGAATCAGTCGTCTTGCCTTTCCAGCTTCTAGAGGCAGCTTGTATTCCTTGACTTGTGTCCCCTTTCCCCATCTTCAAATCTCTCTCTCTCTTTCTCACTCTGCTTCCTCAATCAAATCTCCTCTAACATGGACTCCCCCCTCCAAAGAGGAGTCACATGATTACACTAAATACACCTGGATAATCCAGGTTTATCTCCCCTTTGCCACGGAAGGTCACAAATTCACAGGTTCCAGGGATTCAATGTGGGCATTTTGGGGAGGCCATGATTCATCTGACCATGGTCAGGTTGCTCTGGGCGGAGTGCACCTGAAAGGTAGGGAGCCCCAATATTTAGAAACCTCTCAGAGTTGCACAGACCACATTCTTAAAGCAGATCATCTGAGGTCTTCCTCAGATCATGGAAGAGGAAAGAAGAATTCAAAAACAGGAAAGGACTTCTTTTAGGACCCATAACAAATGTATGGAAGATCCAGGCTTAGTATCAACTCCTGATCTAATGCCCTTTCTCCAACCCCTTACCTTAAAACATCTTCCCGTGAACAATATTAACAATAAGAAAAAAGAAGCCATGGTCGAAATTGCCATCTAGTTTTGCAAAATGAAGACATAGATGAGGTTTTCTTGAGCACTGAAAAGCTGACATTCTGTTATGAATTGGAAGACCTTCCACTCTGGAAGCCTCTTAGTGAAAAAAATCCCTGTTGCCCAATAGCTAACCACTCATCATAAAGCAAAGTCTGGGCTGTCCTAATCAGAACTCAAGTCCCCTGACAGGGCTCTCAGAGACCAGAAGGCTTGTACATGATCCAGATGCATGGTAGAGATTGGCCCTAAACCACTTGTCCCCACATTCTTAGCCTGGTAAGTAACCCATCTGCTCCCACAACACGCCCCTCTTTATTTCATGTCATTGACTACTTTTTTCTTTAGTCTCAAATATGAGCCACAAGTTAAAGACTTTGCGAAAGACTAGACTCTCTGACATATGGGGGATCTGGTGTTTATTAAACTGGGAGATTTAAACTGACTGTGATTTGTTCCTAATTTAGGGTAGTGACAGACAAATCCTGGGGAGGGAAAAGGGAAGAGGAGGGAAGAGGAAAAGAAAGAGAGAGAGAGACAGAGAGAGGGTGAATATTTTGCATTTGTATAGTGTTCAGGATCCAGGCACATTTGGGGGACTAAATCATTTTAAAATCCAAGAAGTCACAAATTGGAGGGAAAGGAAAACAAATGAACATTTGCAACCAATTATACTACAAAATAAATCAGGCCAAAGACTGACCAAAGCACAGGAGCCCCCCATATAGAGGCCACCTCACCTGTGGATGCACTTCCAGAAATACCTGATAAACTAAAATGGCTTTCAAGAACAAATTAACAGGTCCTTTCGACTGGCTAACCTCCAGAAAGACACACAGTTCCACTTGGGGAGACAGACAGATGGGTCACACACCTAGTCTTTGCTAACCATGCTAGTAATAATCATCTGACCTTCTCAATGAAAGGCCTGGCATCTAAAATCTACAAGAAACTCAAGCATGCCAAAAAGAAAAAAACAAACAGCCCCATTACAAAGTGGGTAAAAGATATGAATAGACACTTCTCAAAAGAAGTGCAGCCAACAGATACATGAGCAGCCAACAGATACATGAAAAAATGCCCAGTCTCACTAGTCATCAAAGAAATGCAAATTAAAACCACACTGAGATACCACCTAAGTCCAGTCAGGAAGGCCATCATTAATAACTCAAAAAAACAACAGATGATGGAGAGGATGCAGTGAAAAGGGAGCACTTCTACACTGTT
>CAUYQG010076052.1:17500-53850 GCA_963574415.1 Tarsius wallacei | reverse complement strand
AATCATCACACTGTTTTCCAAAGAGGTTGCTCTAATTTGCATTCCCACCAGCAGTGTAGCAGCATTCCTTTTCTCTACATCCTTGCCAGCATCTGTTGTTGTTTGTTTTATTAATGATTAGCCATGTCTACAGCTTTCTGGGCTTGATTTTTCTCACTCAAAAATGGGAGAATCCAACTAGCCAAAATCTAAGGCCACTTTTACTTTGAAAATTTTCACTGCATGCAACTTAATCAAGTGAGACTTTCTCCCTAGAGGGGTCAGTGGGAATAAGAGTAGCTGTCATTTCCTAAGTGCTTTTCTGTTCTAGATACTTTGCTAAGATTCTCCTTACGTGATATGTAACCTCAATGACCCTTTAAGGCAGATATGATTCTCACCTGACAGATGAGAAAACTCTAACTTGCCTAGAGTCACTCAGCTAGTGAGTGGCCTACCTGAGATGCAAACCCAGACTGCCTGGCTCCAAAAGTTCAATCTCTATTGTTACCATACAGTGGTGATGGTCCAACTCTACTCTGAGGGAGGCATTGGCCAGGGACTGTTAAAGCTGATGCTGGCGAGCCTGTGCCCAACAGGCTGGCTATATGCAGGGTCCAGGAACATGAATAAATAGAAGTCAGGCAAAGTCAACTATAAAGTAGGGATAACATTAGGATTACCTCTTGTAGGAGTTCATGATCATGAAACGCTTACAACGCTATATGACACAGAATAACCTCTATAGATGTGTTTGTTAAATTAAGACAAATAAATAATAACCTCCACAAAGTAGAAGACTAATGGATGTGGAGTCCAAAGGGCCAGAGGTGAGGTATAGATTTAAGGGGGTTAGAAGTAGGTAGATCCAGAAGCAAGGCGGGACAAGAGGGTTCCAGGAGGAGCCAAGTAAAAGGACCAGGCCACAAAGTGGTCTAAAGCCCTAACTTGTCTTTTTTGCTGGACCTGCAGTACTTGGGTGGGCCTCCTTCCTTTCCTCATCGCTGACTTGGAGTATCACCTGCCACTTGGGGTTATGGCTGCATAATATTCCATTGTGTATATGTACCACATTTTTTTTTAATCCAGTCCAGTTTCGATGGGCGGCACAGTTGGTTCCGTGTTTTTTCTATTGTGAATAGTGCTGCAATAAACATGTGTCTGCAGGTATCTTTTCTATAGAATGATTTGAGTTCCTTCTGATATGTTCCCAATAGGGGGATTGCTAGGTCATATGGAAGGTCAATTTCTAGCTCTTTCAGAAATCATCACACTGTTTTCCAAAGAGGTTGCTCTAATTTGCATTCCCACCAGCAGTGTAGCAGCATTCCTTTTCTCTGCTAAGGGGCAGATCGGAAACTCCGGGTTTTGTGTAGTGGCAATGGTGTCTGAGATGTGGGATCCTGCAACAGTTGCCATGGAAGCAGCTCCTTTCGCCTCTGAGATGCAAGGTCCTTAACTTGTGTGTCCCCCTTACTTAGGCAGTGGCCGATATGCTGTCTGACTTGTGAATACTCTTGGAAGAGACCAGGATCCAGTAGGGAATTGAAAGAGTGAAGTTGAACATGAGGAGGGTAGAACACTGTCTCTGGATGATCAGACCAAACCTCCAGGGACAGGAGAAGAGAGTCTGAGTCACCTGGCCAACTCATCATTTCTGTCAGAAGCCAGGAGCATGCCTTCGAGCTTAGTGGAGGGATGACCACAAGGCCGTCAAGAGGGTCTCCAGTGGAGAACTCTGCATAAGCAGCTCCAGCAGGATGACTAAAGAGCTTCCAAGATCCCCTGCTGAGACTTTTTCCCAAACCCCCTGGGCTCTGAACTCAGATCAAGTCTTGGATGTTGGTTTTCAAGTATGTGGTGTGCAAAGACTTGGCCCCCGCTCTATTGATGTTTCTACCTCCATCCCACTGTTGCTCATTTTTCCAGCCTTATGGATCCACTTATGTGGATTTCCCTTTGCTATTCCTGCATCAGAGTTAATGGGTAAAGGGAACATTGGGATTCAAGAACTACCGATTCCTTGTTATTACAAGTACTCAAGATTGGTCTTCTCCATGTGGGACATCAACGTTGATTCAATCCTTGTCAGCAACAAAAGCCCATTTGTGTATTTCACATGTACATCATGCACTTGGAAGTTTCTAAATTTAAAAGACACACATAGCTATGGGTCAGAATAAGTTATTAGAAATAATTAAAAGTGTTACTAAATGGCAAAGGTCAGGGAAGGTTAGATATTTCCTTTGAGGATCTAAAGAGTTTTTATGAAGAGACAGGGAATAAATGAAAAAAAAATCATTAGAGCCTATGGAATTTCAGTTGAACAAAAGAACTTCAGTATTTGGTTGAATCAAATCCTGTTTTATGATTCAGACATTTTCCACTCTCATGACAAGGAAAGTGGGTTCTAGACTACATAAATACCCTTTAGGACTACCATTCAACATTTCTTTGAAATAGATGAATTGATTCTGGGAAAAAGTTGATTTAGTACTTTGTACTAAAGATGAAGAAACAACGTTGGATTCTAGCAAGAAACATTCTTCTAGGCCTGCTGGAGAGATTTGTGGACAGGGAATCATGGACTCTGCTTTCTAGGAGAGCAAGCATGCCTATCATATTTTTTCAGACATAAAGCTGTTTAGTAATAGATTGAACTGGGTGTATGTGCTGTAGAGACAAGGAGTCAATAAATGGATCTTTTTCCCAAGCATAAATGCACAGGGATCCCAGGCCAGATCAAATGTATCACTTTTTATTATGTTCTCTAAGACAAGTTTTAAGAGGTTTAAGGAGCTGAGATGGTGCTACCTAGTCAGTACTGTGGAAAGCTTTAAAATAGGCTTTCATCTCCTCATTTTTTACCTAAAATGTTTACTTGTGGCATAGACATATGAGAATGTAAAAATCGAAAGGAGGGTTTAGAATGAAGAACTATTTCAGTTCATTTGCACTGACTACCAATGACACAAATATATTCTCTGGGAGCAATCAATCAGGATTATATATTCTCTTGGTTTACCAAGGAGAGTTGAGTTTAAGCCAAACTGGCTCATGTTGGGATAGTGCTTGTAATTGACACTCATTTCATTGATCACTACTGGGGTTCAAATGAAGAAGCAGAAAGTCTTGTTTTTAGATATTAAAATGCAAAAGAAGGGAGAGAGAAAGAGGAGGAAGGAAAGCAAGTAAACAAAGGCTCGGGATGAGGTTTTAAAGATAAAAGAGGGAGAAATGTTCTTTAAAAAATTATTAGAGGAAAGCTTTCCTAAAAGATAACTAAAATCCTTAAGACCTACAAAACCAACAATCCAGCTGATATACATGCTATCAAAATATCTTTTTTTTAAAAGAATGAAAGACAGTATGCAGTCTAGTGATAACTATGCTCATTTTCGTTAAACTGAACATGTGTCTTGTCATCTGAGCCCCATTACAGGAAGTACTGGTGTGCTAGTTTGTTGTAGAGAGAAGTTCGCAATTAGAAGCCTGGGATGTAATCTCTCATGAGTCTCGTTCCTTTTAAACTCAGGGCAGAAAAAAGTAATCCTTGAGAAGATTTTAAATATTTTAACTTAAAACAAATGAAAACTCAGACTAGCAAAAGTAAACAAAAAAAATTTTTTTGAGCCGGAGTCTCACTCTGTCATCCCCTGCACTGGCACGCTCACGACCACTCCAGCGTTGACCTGCTGGGCTCCTGTCATCCTTCCACCTCAGCCCTTCAAGTAACTGGAACTACAGGTGTGCACTACCACGCCCAGCTAATTTTTGATTTATTTTAGAGACGAAGTCTTGCCAAGTTGCCTTGGCTGGTCTCAAACCCACGGGCTCAGGCAATTCACTCACCTTGGCCTCCCAAAGTACTGGGATTACAAACTGAGCCACTGAGCCCGGCCTAGTACACAGATTTTTAATATACGACCATTTGGGGAAGAGGAAGGTTGGACAGGGCTAGCCATGAGTGCCACCTCTCTTCCCATAAAATATCTCACCAAACCACAGTCAGATTTGCTAGAAGCGAAAAGGTAAAAAGGTAAAGGTTAAAAGCTGGAGGCATATGCATATAATTTATTAAGTAAAAATTGAGGTATGTTCTAATATAATTATCTAAGTTAGAGAGATGCAGCTAGAATGAGAGGAGCTGTGAAAACTAATAGACTCTCTTCTTGGTTCCTTTTGCTGTAATGCCCTCTCTACCATTCCCATAGCCCAAATGGTTACTAGCACTTGACTGATACTTATGAATAACCAACATAAAAGCCATGACAGTCAAAGGGGATGATCCATATATTGCCTAAATAATTACAAAAATCACTCAGAGGAAAATCAAAGAAAGAAATCCCAATTTTCCCAAGTTGTAATTAGCTTGCAATTTTCATTACATATAGCCCATGCCATATCTTTGCATTGGGAACGAGCCCTCTGTATAGATTCTAGGGGAAGAAGAGTTTCGTAGGAACAGAAGGAATGGGAGTGTGATTGGGCTTGAGGCAGCAAGGGGGAAAGTAAGGCAGCATGGCATTTTACCCGATTCATTATTTGTCATATAATATGACTTCCACATAAAAGTGTTCAATACAGGGAGAATACAGCATCATTGTGGTAGCTCATGTTCAATAAACACTAACCAAACTAAAATGGGCATCAACCAAGCATATACTTTACCAAAAAACAAAACAAAACAAAAAATACTTAGTACTTTAGATATTTTTTCATTCAATGTCATGCTTTGCTTTCGTGCATACTTGGCTCAGTTCTCTCCTTCTCCCTGTCTTTGGTATATCTTATTTTATGTCTACATAAATAATGGGGAAACATTTGTCCGTGAAGTTCTTTGAACTAAAAGAGTGAAGTTATACAAAACTATAATGAATCTAGGGCTAATCTTGTAGGGTGAGAGATGCTAGGTTTCACTGACTTGAATTCTAAAATAATGAAAGAAAACAAAAAAAGTTATTCAGTTTATTATATCCAAATATTTATTAACATAAATTATTCACCCAAGCATGATACCAGCAGTTATAATGCAAAGTGATAAGTGCTATCATATAGGAAGTCAGATGGGCTATGGAGGGACACTTAATTCTGGACTTGGAAGGTCAGAAAATGTTTTCCAAAAGAAAATCATTTGGAATCTGGAACTTGAGAATGAATGAGTGTTAGGAAGACAAAGTAGGGTGAAGAATGCTGAGTAGACATAGGGAACAGCACAAACAAAACCAAAAGAAACAGCATGCAAATTTCGGAGATGAAAAATTCTTCAATAAAACTGGACATGAGGGCCTGAGAGAGAAATATTCAAAATGAAAATAAGTAGATGAGCAGAGATCAGCTTGTGAGGAGCCTTGCTAATCAGGCAGGGAATTTGAGTTGAATCCAGAAGACAGTTTGGAGCTGCTAAAGTGTTTGAAATAGGGATTAGAATGATAAATATTGTGTTTCAAACAGACCATTCTGGCTGCAGTGTTGGAAAAAATCCTGAGTACAGCAGACTGATTGAGAGATGGTGGCCATCTAGTATAGGCTAATGACAGTAGTGGCAAAGGAAGTGAATAACAAATTAATAGATCTGAGAGACAGGGAAGTAGATGCAATTGAGCTTGGGAATTACATGGGTTATAGGAAACACAGGAAGGGGAAGAGACTTTAAAAATGTAAGAGAAGGTTGTGAGTTCAGCTTGGGATGTATTTTATTTGGAGTCACACAGAACTGTGAGATAGTTGAATATACATTTGGATTTGTAATTCAGGATAAATATCTGGGTTAAAGACGAAGATTCAAGAAGAATAAGTACATAGATAGTGATTACAGCTTTGATAATATTGATCCAGGGAAAATGTGTACAGTGAGAAGAGTGCATAGACAGGAAAGCATCTGAGAAACTCAGGTATTCCAGAAATGGGCAAAGAAAAAGGAACCTGCCACCAAGATGAGGAAGAAGCAACCAGAAAGACAGAATAAAGTCAAAATATTGTTTGTGTTGGGGATGCTCCAGACTTCCCCTGTTTGCTTGCCTTTCCTCCAAGGCCACCAATCGATTTAAAGAAGGAAGTGAGTAACATCAGTTGTGAAGTGTCCATTGGATTTTTCAACAAGGAGGGCACCGCTGAACTTGCTAAGAGGATTGCAGTAATGTGGAAGGAAAAAAAAAATCCAGTTTGCAAAGGGTCAATGACAGAAGATGGGAGAATGGAAATGGTAGATAAGGACAACCCTTGAAAGATATCTGAATGCAGAGAAGAAAGATGGGTCAAAAGATGAGAAGGATGTGAAGTGAAGAGAAAATATTTTTTAAACAATGGGGTCTTGAAGACATTTAAATGCTGGTTGGAAGAAGCCAGAAAAGAGTGGAAACTGGAGACAGAAGAAAATGGAATAACCAAGCAGGGCACAGTGGCTCACGCCTTTATTTTATTTTATTTTATTTATTTATTTTTTAGTTGGAGTCTCACTCTGTCGCCCAGACTGGAGTGCAGTGGCCGCTCCCGGCCACCGCAGCCTCGATCTGCTGGGCTCCGGCCATCCTTCTGCCTCAGCCTTCCAAGTAGCCGGAACTACAGGCGTGCGCTACCACGCCCGGCTAATTTTTTTTTTTTTTATTTATTGTAGAGATGAGGTTTCGCCTGCCCAGGCAGGTCTCGAACCCGCGGGCTCAGGCAATCCACTCACCTCAGCCTCCCAAAGGCGCGGGATTACAGGCTGAGCCACCGAGCCCGGCAGGCTCACACCTTTAATGACAACACTTTGGAAAACCAAGACGGGAGAATCACTTGACTCCAAGTGAGATACATAGCAAGGGAAACGTAGCAAGTCCCCCCATTACTATAAAACAAAATTATCCAGGCACGGTGGCGTGTACCTGCAGTCCCAGCTACTCAGGATGTTGAGGCAGGAGAATTGCTTGAGCCCAAGAGCAGAGCAAGACCCTGCCTTTAAAAAAACAAACAAACAACAACAACAAACAGAAACAGGGATAATTAGTTCTGTAAGGCACCTGAAGAGGCAGAAAGGCGAAAGGTCATGAAGGGAGGTGGGAAACCAAGCACTAACAGGAAGGAAGCCCATTGACATAGAAAAGGAGCCAAAGGTGGACCCTTATGCAGGAAATACATGGGTTGGTGGTGGGAAACCCAGGAGATTCCAGGCTGGTGACTATTTTCTCTGTGCTGAGAATGAGGTGGAAGAGTTGAGTTCGGTGATTAGAAGTCATCAAAAAACAACAAAGTATTCACTATGGAACACCAAGGAGAGAAAGCCAACTATGGAAAACAAAATAATGACTAGATAGTGTTGAGGGCTCAGTGAAGGCATAGAGCATCTATAGTGAAAGTAATCAACAACGTTGCATGGTTTTCTCCATTGGTCCTAGTATCCTGAAGAATCTTTCTTCCTGTGCCCTTCATCCATGCTCCACTCCCAAAACACAGACTTGCCCACTGCCACACCTATCACAGCTGTTAGAACCCAGGCCAGATGAAGATCAGGATTCCCATTTGGCTGGGAAGAAGTTTGGCCAGTTTCCAAAGATCAATAATACATTCAGCACTTCTACATTATTATGTCTCCAGATGTCTCTCTATGAAGATATAGTTACATTGCATCACCCTGAGGGAAATTATTTTCTCCACGAATCAGTGATAATCAATAGACTTAAAACTTTTTGTTTAATACATTCAGCCTAAGAGGTGAAGATGTGTGTAGGGGCCGTGAGTAAAACAGACTCTAGAATGTGTCTCCTTGGATCTAAATCCGGATTTTGTCACTTACTAGCAGGGGGACTTTGGGTTAACTATATAATCTCACTGCATCTCAGTTTCCTCATCTGTAAAATGAGGATACTAGTAGGACAGACTTAATACAGATAATAACCCACTGCATTAATTCACAAATGATTTAATGAAAACAAAGAGCTCGAAACCGTGCCTGGCATGCAGTGAGGTTTATGTGAGTGGCCATGTTATTATCAAAATATCATTGTTAGAGTTTCTTCTGCTCCCACATGGTCCCAATGAGATGGACGTCGCTACAAACATAATCTGATACTTATTTATAAATAGGCAAAGATAGAAATCTAAAATCTATTTTAGCATTCACATTAAGTTGCATGTACTGTCAAATCACTTCATCTATCTATAAAAATAGATCTTGAGCTACATTAAAAATTTCAGGACAAAAGACATGAATAGACACTTCTCAAAACAAGATATACAAGTAGCCAACAGACACATGAAAAAGTGCTCAGCCTCATTTATCATCAGAGAAATGCAAATCAAAACCACATTAAGATACCATCTAACCCCAGTAAGAATGGCCACCATTAATAAAACAAACAATGGATGCTGGTGAGAATGCGGAGAAAAAAGAACACTTCTACACTGCTGGTGGGAATGCAAACTAGTGCAATCTCTTTGGAAGACAGTGTGGTGATTTCTGAGAGAACTAGAAATTGCCTTCCATATAACCCAGCAATCTCCCTATTGGGAATATACCTGGAGGAACTCAAATAACTCTACAAAAAAGATACCTGCACACACATGTTTGTTGCAGCTCCATTCACAATGGCAAAAACATGGAACCAACTATGCTGCCCATTGAAGCTGGACTGGATTAAAAAAATGTGGTACATATACATACTATAATATTATGCAGCCATAAAGAAGGACAAACATGTGGACTTTGCAGCAACTTGAATGGATTTAGAGTCGATTACACTCACAGTGATAATCGATAGATAACAGTGATAGTGATATATCACAGAAACAAAGAACAGAGTACCATATGTTCTCACTCATAAGTAGAACTTGAACAATTATTGTAAAACTATAAGAAAGGGATTGGCAGAAGTGGGAAACTGCCAGGGGAGGGGGGATGGGATTGGCAGTTGAGGGAAGCTGCTAGGGGAGGGAGGGGCACACCTCATCAACGAGGGTACCTGCATAATGAACATTTGGATACCTAACCCTGAATTGTACCCCATATCTTTAAAATAAAAAAATCACGTAATACACCTCAGAAAAAAAATTAAATTGTGGGATGTAAAAAAGTGTATAGTATCTACAGAATTTGCTATAAACCACATGGTCTGTTTTTACATATTTATCCCTGGAGATTGTTATCTTCAGCACTGTACTGTTTCTCTCTCTCTCTTTTTTTACATTTCAAGAGCAATTTTATTATATTTTATTTTTTGGAAAATCAAAATATTGAAGTGTCTTTCTTCAATGACTTCAGCTATCCAAACCATTCTTTTCTACTACAGCTTTGATCTATTCATGTATACATGACTGATAGTTCTTTTCTGGGTAGAAAAATTGGTGCCTACAGTAAAAAAATTTTTTGAAATTATGACTTCCCCCAAAGCAAAATGTTTAAAGATCATAAGTAGTCCTTACAAACTGCTTAAATTTTCTTATAGCCTGTCTTACAGACAAAATAATATTTGTCTAAGCAACTCTAAGCTATTTCTTAGTTTCAACTACCTGGAACACAAACTCTTTAGGCATTTCACCAGAATTTATTTAAACACTATGTTATACATTTTGGTAAAAGGCTTAAGTAACTTGTTAAATTCCAGTTTATGTTATGTGCATTATAATAAAACCTGAGCTTGTTTACTATCTTCATATGAGAATATGCCTTAGAAAGACTTGTTTCAAAGCTTCTCCCATTAGTGCTAGGCTAATCAGCCTCTGCCATAAAACTATAGAATAAACCCCTTTCTACAAACGTTAAAATAAGGAGAACAGAAGATTCTGTTCCTTTTGTGGAAAAATTTCTATAGCTTCCCAAATTTAGTTAGACAAACCTTCAAATCTTATTGTTCTATGAAACTCCAAAAGTACCAAAAACCCATTTAAAATAAGGCAGTATCTCCAAAAACTTGCAAAGTCTGTCAGCACTAATATATTTTAATATCACTATATATTGATATGGCATACATAGTTCAGATTCTTGTTTTTGAAGACTTATTTTTGGGATACCTGGTTTTCAGGTGGGAAGGCTGTGAAGTTATCTAATGGGGATGAGAATAATATCGTCTTGAACCATGTCTCACAATATGTGAGGCACCCTCAAGGGATCTAGAATCTGTACTCTTTCCTCAATTATTATGAGGTCATCTGTCCTCAGAAAATTGGATTACAACAATCAAACCCACACAACACCTCTACATAGATTACCACACGTGAAGATGGTGTTATGAAGATGGTGATACATTGCCTTCCTAGTTGGAAACCAATCATTAGTCAATAGGTTGGTTGTTGGTAAGTGAGGAACCAGAGTAAAATGAGTTGAATAGTTGCCTAGAATATTCAGTCTGCTATATTAGCCTGTCTTAACCTAACAACTTTAGGGATGTGTTCAATATTTTAAAACATATATGTAAATATGTTGCCCCTTTTCCTTTAGAACTGAAGCCCTTTTAGACAATGTCTTTTAAACAATGACACCCGTTTGATTGTCATTGTCCTTACACTAAGATGCTACCATATGTTCGCAATAGGTAATACAAACTTCCCATCATTAAGGGCTCTAAAAAATAAAGAGTTTTTATTATATATTATATACAAATAATTATTTGAAAATTTTAGATGGTTACTTGTATGAGGATCTGTCTTGGTTAATAAAACAACAGAAAATATTCCAAATAAAGAACTGAAGAAAAAAACACTGAGAAAGTTATCCAAATGAGAAATTTTTCCCCTCTGAATTGTTCACCAGGCAAAAGTCTCTTTCTTCTAAAGAAGAGAGGTCTTTTTTCTAAAGAAGAGAGAAGTCTATTTGATTTCATTTTTTTTCCAGGTCTCAGTCTTGTGACCTAAATTGATAACAGACTCTATTTGTTGAAATAGAGACTACCTTGGGAACAGGAAGAAATGCAAAAATTAGATAGATGAATTTGTTTGTTGATAAAATTATGTATAAGCATGTTCGATGTTGAAAAAACAAACAAAACATTACATAATACCACTATTGGGATTAAGAACTTCAAGTGTGCAAATCTAGTCAATACAGACACTGGACACTGCTAGGGGAAGGGGAGAGGGAGGGTGGAGGGTGATATGTAACAACACACTGGGTACCTGGTCCACTATCAGAGGGAGCGAGGTCAGCTAGAAGCCCAAACTTCACCTGCATGCAACCTACTTATGTAGTAAATCCCCACTTGTACTCCACAAAGCTAAAAAAAAAAAAAAAAATCTAGCCAGTAATGTAGGATATAACTTCAGAATTAAAGCAGAAACAGTAGTACTTTAAACAAAGCAGGATAGACATAATGTTTGGTGTAATTTTTCATGACTAGCAAAGTAATTTACATACATGTGTGCCTATGCACACATGTATGGGCACGCACATTTGTTAAGGAGTTGATGGCTTGAAAGCATCTCTCTGTTGAGAGTTCTCCAAAAGAAGGATGCATGGAATCTAAGTCAAGGGTTCACAATACAAGTTTGTATTGTGCTCTGAAAATGAATGTAACGGCACACTCCAGGGACCAGAGGCAGAAGATTGAGGCACATTTCTCTCCCTTGTCATATATTGTATTTCATTAAATGCTCACTAACGCCCAAAAAGGTAGGTATGGTTACTCGTTTTTACTATGACTTGAGAGAGAAGCAAACTTGTCCAACTTCAAAGACAGTAGGAGGCAGACCTGGGTTTGAATCTAGGTTGGTTTCACTTCAGAGTCTAAGAAATCTTCAGAACACCACCGTGTCTTTCCTTGGTTGGTTATGAAGCTAGTTGATTCTGAGAGCTGTAATCTCTAAACTAGGATCACCCCTGCTGCTGTAGCCAGGCCCGACTGCTCTAGTTAGATTCTCAAGGATGTGAATTAAGAATATCACCTAGATATTGAAATCAATAATATCTCTGAATAGTCTCAATAATATTACCCCAGTAAGAACTATTTCTTCTTCCTTCTCCTCCTCCTTCTTCTTCCAGAATTTAATTTCAGGCAAAAATCTGTCTCCTCAGATGAATTGCCATCTTTGCATTTTTCTTATAATGGAAGTTACGTGTGATGGAAATCCCTTGGGAACTTCCCTGACCAAATTTTTTACAAGGTTACAGCTATTGGGTTGGAATATGAGGAGGGGGACCCAGAAAACCTCGGACTTATTTTTGGGAGGGTGGGCTCCTTGTAATACAGGCTTCCCCCACTAGGTAAGTGTTCTAGGAACTTATTGGCATCAGTGTACCAGCTAGCGTTGTTGTGAGAGGCTGCATTCAGCTTCAGTGCATTCTTTTTTAGCGATTCTTTCCATGCGTCTGCCCATTTCATGAGAAGTGATTTACACAACTTGTCCACACTGCACTGAGTGTTCAGCAGTTTTTGACCAAAAATGGCATGACCTCTGTGCCCCACCCTCTCTATTCACCCAATCTTGCCCCAAGCAACTATTTTTTTGTCTCTCCAGATGAAAAAAGTCCTCAGAGGGAAAAGTTTTGCCAATATAGAAGTGAAACAAACAAACAAACAAAAATTGGCAGAAGCAGCAAAAGGCATTAAAATTGATGCATTCAAAAACTGTTTTGAGCAATAGAAAAAATGTCTTGATAGGTGTATTGCATTAAACAGAGAGTACTTTGAAGGTGACTAAAGTTTAAACATGTAAGAATCAATGCACAATTTTTATAAATCAACCCATTTTTGGGGGGTCCCCTTTATCTTGGATCCCTGTTTCTCTATTTTTTCTCTCTGCTATTATTTAATCAAGCTTATTGCATGTATCTTATCTGGATCAAATCGTTTTTTCATAAGTGGCTGGATATAAATAGATGACAACATTTTTTAAAAAGTCACACCTGAAGCCATTTTGAAAGCCTTGTTAACCAGATCCTTTACATGCCAGATAATTTGTGATATAAATTTCCTGGCATTCTGGCCACTCATGCAAAAACAATTATGTACTGAGGTGGGAAAGAAAGGAAAATGGGGAAAAGCATGTATTATTGAATTCCTGCTAGGTGCCAGCTATGGTTGGGTGCTTCACGGACATAATCCCATTTTATTCCTCATATGCTTACAGATGACGAAAGAGATTCAGATGTTCACTAAGCCCATGCAGCTCGTAAGTGCCAGGGTCGGAATTTTAAGTTCAGGTACGTCTGGTTCCTAAACTCACTCTCTCTTCACTCTTCCAGCAGCCTCCTGACAGTCACACTGCACTCAGGTAGCCGGATGGGCCAGAGCATACGATGCCTACAGTTTCATCTAGGAAAATAACTGTATAGGCTCTAATTTAAAAAGACCTTACTAATAATTGCGTAGTTCTCAACAAACTCTATTGAGGCTGCATGCCCACATTGTAGAAAATGTTTTGAGTAAAGAAAAATTGAACCAGTGCTTATAAAAAAGATAGCAAGAGAGAGCAAAACTTAAAATGTATGATAACATGGGGCATGCAGATAATTTTTCATGCTGTTTGTTTTTGGAGAACTTCAGAATCAGTGTCTCTAAAGTAATATACTCATCCCTAAATATAAAACCATGAAAAATGTACAGGACTCCCAACCTTTCCCAAATAGTATGCAAAGTGTATATTTACATCTATGTAAGACACACGGGCTGAACAATATCCAATCAAGAGTAGCAAAAGTACTGTGAGGAGTGTGCCTTTTGTAGTTATATAATATATTGACTTTGGGCTTGTGCTAGAAGAATCGTTTCTTGCCTCCAGCTCCTGAATTTACTACAGCTGCCAAACACTTCCAAAACCTCTCAGTCTCAATCCCAGGACTGGAGAAATTCCACAGCCCTGGGAGATCAAGTTTCGCATCAATATTTTGGTGGGCTACTTGCCAGTGCCTTATCAAGGAAAAATATAATTATAGGCGAGACTGCAGCAAGCTGATTCTATAATATTCTCCCCTCCTGTCTCAGCTGCTAAAATATAATATAATAAAAGTGATATAAGACACTGCATCTGCCCTTTTGGTAATTCTATTTTCATTTTAGTTCCATTGCTGGACTGAGGAAGACTCCAAGCCTTGCCAGAGCTACTGATGCTCAGCTCCGAAAATTCTAGCATCTGATTTAGGAAAGTTACAGCTGAAAATAGAACTCAAGATAGAAAAGAAAGATGGCAGCGAAATAGAAAATAGGGGGTCTTGCAGCAAATTGGGCTTTCTTTGCTTTCTTTTTAGAACTGCCTTAGTGGATAGTTCAACTTCTACACTAGAGATTAAATTAGCATGGGGCCCTCAGTAATTTGTTCATTTTGTTTATGGGCCCTCGAGGGCTTATTTTCTATCACCATGTGTAGTATATTATGACACCAAGGTATGGTTCAGGACTGATTCTCATTGTTCATTCAGACTGGATTATACTTAAGTTTTACCCTATAGTATATCCAGAGGGAGGCATGATTTGATCTATGGGTATCTTAAAAATCATAAGCCAATACAATGGGGCTATAAGATACTTACACAGTTATTATTGTAAAATGCAGATCTAAACAAAGACTTTGTATGGCTCTTCACTGATTAGGGATTCAAGTCCAAGTGCCTTAGCATAGTACTGAAGACCTTTCTATCATCTTGGCTCACAAATGCCCTTCCTAAGCTGCTTCTCTCACCTTTCCCCATGAATACATTGTTTTATCTAGCCACGTTCTTTCTTGACATGCCTTCGAATAACTCCCTTCAAATATTCTCCCGCTTTTGTTGCCTTGTCACAACGTTTACTTTATCTTGGATGCATCTCTCCTCCTTTCTCTGTCTGCTAGCACCCTCCACCAAAATCTACAAGTGAAATATGCCCTGATCAAGCCATCCCCAATCCAGCCTGAACTAATTACTTCATGGTCATCTGACTCTCCATTTCCACTTCTCTTGCCCCAACTACACGAGCTTATTTGGGGGGAAAATCATGCTTATCTATCTCTGTATGCTGAGTACCTAGGACAGTCCCTGGCATGTAACGGGTGATCAATAAATATCAATCAGTGATTTTAAGAATTTGCTTTTAGGAAAGATATGCATTTCTTAAAATACAGCTCCTAACAATTGGCTTGCTTAGTGCTACACCTAAGGGTTGTATTTCTTTACAACTTGGATTTGCTCGGTCTAAAGGGTGTCATTAGGTGTTGAATTCAGCAGAAAGAACTCAAATCTTAGTTTCTTTACTTTCTACGATATGAATTTGGGATAATATCCCCCATATCTGTAAAATGGAAATAATATTTGCCTGGGAGGAATACTGTAGGGATAAAACACATGGCTACATTTGGTGAACAGTAACTGTACCAAGAGAACTCATTCTGGAATGATCACATCAGCTTCTAGTACCTACATAGAAAGCAGGACCCAGAGGGAACAGGATGAGCCACATTGGTTTTATTGGTGAAACAAGGAAGGTTAACAATGGAGTGTGGGATACTAATTGAGAAGGCAGACCTCAGTTGAGGAGCTGTAGGGGTGACTGCAATGCCAGTGGATGCAGGCAGTGGTAGGATATGGGGCTAGGGGAGAAGGCAGAAGGAGGATACTTCAGAAAACTAAGAGTCCTAATACCTGATTTCTGAGCAGCTGATGATACTGAGAACAACAGCCAGCATTTATTGAAGATTTAACTATGTCGGGTGGCTTGCAAACTCTTTCTGGTCCTCCAAACTACCTTGCAAGGCAGGTATGATCAATCTCTTCTTGAAGATGAGAAAATTTCAGGGAGGTTACACAACTTGCATAAGGAGACATAGCTAGTACCTGGTGATGTCTGAATTCAAGATGTCAGTTTCTGAAAAGCTAGGTTTCCTGTGCCACACCAGACTGCCTCCTAAGAACTTCAAAGCAGTCAACTGCTACAGCTGCCAGCATGATTTCTGTTAAATGATCAAACAAGGGCATTCTATTTTTGGATTTTTTTTTTTTACATTTAAAAAAGGGGACTTTATTGACATTAATTCTTACCTCATTGTGAGAAAAAGGCCTGGCCAGTTTTAAACCCTATTAAATAGATGAGAAAACAAGACTCAGTAATTAAATGCCTAAGAATTACATATGACATATATGTATATTCACTAAGACACATTTATATGTTGACACCACTGAACTGCAAACTCCAAGAGCTCATGGCCTGAGACTATTCTGCTCACCACTGTGTACCCATGGACCAGTGCCAGCCATGGCAAGGAGGAAGCAAAGAACAGAGAAAGATAAGAGTGCTGAATGAATGAATGCATACATAAACAAGGAAATTAATATATCAGTGGATGAATATCATGTATTTGGAGGAAAGGCATGAAGTTTTGGTTTTGGCCAGAGCCCTTGGGGTATATGACTAGATTCCTTGGGGTACATGACTAGGTCAGTGTGGCTGCATATTTGAATGAGGCAGCTTAACTACCACATTAATTTTGAGTAGTTTAGCTCCCTAAACCATGAGAAAAAAATAATAAGTCCTTAAGTGATAGTTACCTTATAACATGTAAAAGCATAAATTCAACATTCTTATAGGGGACTCCTTGGGTCACACTCCATCTCTAGGAATTGGTATTTCCTCTACCTCCAGTAAATGTTCTTCCATTTGTATCCATTAGATTTCACTTCATAAATGTAATACTTGAGTAAGTTTGAGAGTATCTTAATCTATTTAGACTAGGTGCATTATAAACAACCACAATGTATTCATCACAGTTCTGGAGGCTGGGAAGCCCAAGTTCAAGGCACTAGCAGATCTGGTGTCTGGTCGTGGCCCACTTCTTAGTTCACAGATGGTTATCTTCCCACTGTGCCCTCACACGCAGTGGAAGGGGCAAAGGAGCTATCTCGTTTTTGTTTTGTTAAGAGCATGAGTCACATTTGTGAGCTCTGCGCTTATGACATAATCACCTCCCACAGTCTTCATCTCCCGACACTGTCACATTGGAGATTCAACATATGAATTTTGGGGGGACACAAATATTCAATCTATGACAAAGGGGATTTCTGTTTCTTGAAAGAGTTTTGACAAGACAATCATCCATGCTAGAATGCAAGCTGCAACTATAGGAGGGAAAAGAAGAGGGACTAAAAGCAGAAGGACATCCATAGGTAGGGGACATGTTGTCATTTCCGGGAGGTATCTCTGTGTCTTACATCCTCCAGGATCAATGACTCCTTCTGGAGACTCTCTACTTGTGCTTGCTTTAATCCTCAGATACTTGTCCAGAAAATTTACAATCATAAAAACTATTAATCATCCTCGTTTTCATCTAGCCAATGATACTGTGTCACTCTCTATTTCAGGCACAAAAGATACTAAGATGAGATGTGATATGGTATAGGGATTGAGGCATGAGCCTTAATACCAGACTGTTTGTTTTCATATCCCAGGACTGCAACATGTTCTCTATATCTTCTGGGCATGTTTCTTAAGGTCTCCATGACTCATTTTCCTCATTTCTAAGCATGAAGATGATATCTATGTTATCAGGTTCTAAGAAGGCCTAAGTCAGTTAATATATAGAAAATGACTTGAAATTTAAAATAATACCTGATATATAGTAAGAGCTTAATAAATGTTGGTTATTATTCGGCCAAAATTCATGTCCTCAGGGGCACAGAGAAGGAGAGATAGAACAAGCACTGAATACAAGGCATTGTGTTGAGAGTTACAATAGGTAGCTCTGGTGATTAAACATACACTCTCACAATAAGAGCCGTAGATCATTATATTCTGCTGAGAGCACACATACATTCCACACAGCAGTGAAAACTAACCAACTGGTTTAACAGCTAAGTTGACACACAGGCAAGCTAAATAAGGTTCAATTCTTCCAGGATATTCCGATTTCTTCTCAAATCTGGCATCATCCCTGATGATCTTTGGCCCATTTCTTGACTAGTAACATCTTTGAAAGATACGCTTTAATATTATTTGAGTCCTATACTGCTATTAATTCATTTCCCAGTGTGTATTTCTTATCCTTACAACTAGAATAGATGTTGCCTTAAAACAGAAAAATTATCTTCCATATCTTTGAACTCTCAAAACCTAAACCCATGCTAAATATACTTGTTGAATGAATGAGTGAGAAGCCAACTTTGTTAGATTGGTGAGCAATTTTTTTCCCCAATATTTATTTTCCTTGGGTTGTTTTTGAACTATCTGAACTCACTGTGTACCTCTTTTTTCTCATCTTTTAATCAAGACTTTTTATAAAGACACTCATAACAACTGACTGTAATTCATTTGCTTAACAAAATAAACATTAAATGGTCGAAGCAAGAAATGGGAATCTGAAGTGTAATTGTTGCCTATCTCTGCATCACTCCATTGCTCTAAAATCCACAAATCTGCCAGTTTGGTCCTTACCTCCTGCATGTTTACAATGGGAAGAATATTTCTGACATATTGTTATCTTTCACATTTAAGAGGGAGGGTGGGAAATGCTTACATGGGCTGATTGACTTTCAGCTCTTCCCCAAAAAGAGCCCAAATTCCCTTACTTTGGGTTAGAATGTTGGTTTCTAAACCCCCAAAACCCAACGAGAAAGTATCCTCATGGGGTCTGACTCTATTATGGGATCATTAATGGGTTTCTTCAGTTCATTCTTTTGGAATAGGTCATTTAGGTCAAGAATAACACAACCATGTTATGACATCATTCCAAATACCCATAAATCTGTATCAGTTGATTTTTCAAAATGCCATACTAGAAGAGCAAAACTTTTTGCCCAGTTATTACAGAAACAGGAGTGTCACTGCTCTTTAGAAAGAAGCTTTATGTAACCAAAAATGACCTACCATGAAACTTAATAAAAGTGAAGTATCCGTAATTTGACATTTCTATTAGCTTTGGCTAAATTTTCCCTGCTTCAAACCAAACAATCACTTCGTTTGCTAAACAGATTTTAAATATGTATACATACATATGTATACAAATATGTATACATGTATTTAAAATATGTTTACAGATTATTGTGTGTGTGTGTGTGTGTGTGTGTGTGTGTGTGTGTGTGTAAAACTGTTTGTGTGCCCTCTACGCAATCTTAGCCCACTCTGGTTCATAATGACATTCAAGGTTTTCTCCTATGCTTGATATTTTTAGCTTTTTAGGTCCATTATCCATTTTGAATATACATACATATGTATCTGGCCCCTTTCCCCCCTTTCTGTTAGCCAAAATCGGGCTTTAAAAAAATATTTAACTGGTCTCAATTTTTTGTTCACGAGTGACTTTGCACTTAAATTCAATTGCAAGTAACAGGTCATATTTCACTTAAATAATGGCAAGTAGCCCTATATTAAGGATATTCTTCTATAAAAGTTCCACATTAGGAAAAATGCATTCTGAGAAATAACCAAATACTGTAAAGAGGTAAAATATATGGAAAGTGAGGCTCTGATGTGCAAAACAGGCTCAATAGCTTGCATTCATTTACCAGGGTGGAAGGGATGAGTGGAACCATGCAAGGCCAATGTGTGAAAATCCATTACTCAGGAGGAATGTGCTAACGCTCTAATATTTCTAAATCAATTTTTGATTAATATATAAGATGCTTGATGTATTAAATGTCAAATGCATAATAAAATGTTTTTTCTTACAGTCAGTAAAATCCAAAGCATACTAGCACACTACAACCTGTCTTTTTAAGTTGTCCAGCACCCAGTCTCAAATTGTGGATACCCCCCAGCACCTGCTTTTTTTCTTTGAGGTAAACAACTACATAGAAAAAAAGAAAAAAGCACACGTCTTAAGTGTATAACGTGATAAATTTTGAAAAAAGAATGTATCCATATAACCACCACCATAACCAATACACATTTCCAACAACTTAGAAAATTCCCATTGCCTCCTTCCAGATAAGTCCTCCCCTCAGAGGTAACTACTGTTCTGATTTCAATACTGTAGGTAAGTAAGTTTTGCCTACTCTTGTACATCATGGTTGCTATGGTTTGAATGCCTTTGTCCCCTCCAAAATTCAGGTGTTGCTAACGTGATAGTATTAAGAGGCGGGGCCTTTAAAAGGGAGTTAGGACATAAGGGGGACTCCCCCTGTAGCAAGATTAAGATTATTTTAAAAGAGGGTTTCAGGTAGCATCTAGGGGCTTCTCTAACTTGCCCTTCTACCTTTTGCCACGTGAGGACGCAGCAAGAAGGCTCTTACTATATCACATGCTGTCACCTTGATCTTGAACTTCTCAGCCCTCAAAACTGTGTGAAATCAATTTCTTTTCTCTCTCTCTATCTCTCTCTCCCCCCTTCCTTCCTTCCTCTTCCTCCCTCCCTTCCTTCCTTTTCTCTCTTTTTCTCTTTCTCTCTTCTCCCTCTCCCTCTCTCTCTAGATAGGGTTTCTCTCTGCCACACAGGCTGGAGTGCAATGGTACAATCATGGCTCACTGCAGCTTCATACTGCCGGGTTCAAGCAATCCTTCCGTCTCAGCCTCCTGAGTAGCTGGGACTACAGGCATGCACCACCCCACCAACTAATTTTTCTTTCTTTTCTATTTTTGTGGAGACAATGTCTCACTATATTGCCTAGACTGGTCAGGAAATCTTGGCCTCAAGTGATCCTCCTGCCTCAGTCTCCCAATGTTCCGGGATTACAGGCATGAACCACGGTGCCCAGATAATTTCTGCTCTTTATAAATTACCCAGTCTGCGGTATTTTGTAATGGTAACTATGACAATAGTATATGCACTTTAGTGTCTGACTTCTTTTACTCAACATACTGTTTGAGATTCATCCATGTGAATATTTATGTAATGATAGTTATTTTTTAAGTTGCTAATTCACATTGTATGGTATTAATATATCACAGTTTGGTTATCTTTTACTGTGGTTACATTTGTTTGTATTTTACACTTGGTAGACATTTGGGGTGATTCTAACACTAGGCTACCTTGAAAAAACTGTTATGAAAACCCTTGTGTATATGTTTTGTGAATATTATGTTTTCATTTCTCTTAGGAAAATATGCAAAAGTAGAATCACTGGGTCATAGGGTAAGTATATGTTTGACTTTATGAGAAATTGTTCAACCTTTTCCAAACGGATTGTACTGATTCACACAGTCACCATTAAAAGATGAGGATTCTGTTTACTCTGCATTCTTGCCAAAAAGTGGTATTGTATTTCAATATACTTTTAATTATATCCACCCTACTGAGTATTTATATTTTATTGTGGTTGTAATTCACAGTTCCCTGATAAATAATGATGCTGACAACTTGTGTTTATGTGTTTATTGGCCATTCATATCTCTTCCTCTTTAAATTATCTGGGTTTTTTTGCCTACTTGGAAATTGGATTACCTCTTTATTATTGATTTGTAGGCGTTCTCTACATATTCTAGATACAAGTCTTTCAACAGATATGTACTGCAAATATTTCCTCCTAGTATGTGGCCTACTTTTATATTTTCTTAATGATATCTTTTGATGAAGATAAATGCAAAATGTTGATGAAGTGTAGTGCATCATTTCTTTATTTTTATGTTTAATGCAGTTTGTGTCCCTTCTGAGTATTCTTTGCCTACTCTAGTCCATAATGACATTCAAGATTTTCTCCTATGCTCTTCTTAGAAGCTTGATATTTTTAGTTTTTTTAGCTCCGTGATCTATGTAGAATTAAATTCTGTGTGGAGTGTGAAGTACGGATCAAAGTTCGCTTCTTCCTATATGTTTATCTAGTTTTTTCTAGCATACCTGTTAAAAAAAAAAACTTTCCTCTCCCCATTGTATCACTTTGACAATTTTGTGCAAAGTAAATACATACATGAGTCTATTGTTATTTCATCCTACAGTTATTTCATTCATCTTTTTTGTCTAATCTTACACCAATTCCATACTGTCTTTATTACTGTGATCTTAGTTTAAATTTTGAAATCCAGTAGTAGAAGTCCTATTTAATCTCATTTCTCCTATTAAAAGTCTTTAGGCTCATCTGAGCCCTTTGCATTTTTATATAAACTTACAAGTCATTTGTCAATATCTACCAAAAAACGTGCTGCAATTTAAATGGATTGTGCTGAATTTATAAACCAATTTGGAAAGAGTTGGCATCTTCAACAATACTGAATCTTCCAACTCATGTACATGGCATATCTTCCATTTACTTGGGTCTATTTGATTTCTCTAAGCACTGCCCTGTAGTTTTAAATGTACGGGTTTTGCATATATTTTGTTAAATATGTCCTTTATGCATTTCACATGTTTCATGCTATTGCAAAACAAACATTTTACAATTGTTTGTTATTAGTAAATAGAAATACAAATGATTTTTGTATATTTAATTAATACCTTATGATCTTGTTAAATTCACTCATTAGTTATAATACGTATTTTATAGACTATATATATTATAATACGTATTTTACAGACTATATATAGACTATATATTTATATATATTTTGAGTTGGGGTCTCACTCTTGTTGCCCAGGCTGGAATGCAGCAGCATGCTCACGGCCACTTCAGCCTCAACCTGCTGGGCTTAGGTGATCCCTCTGCCTCAGACTTCCAAGTAGCTGGAACTACAGGTGCATGCCACCATGCCTGGCTAGTTTTTGTGATTTATTGTAGAGACGAGATCTCACCAAGTTGCCCAGGCTGGTCTCGAACCCCCGGACTCAGACAATCCTCTCACTTCGGCCCCCCAAAGTGCTGGGATTACAGGTTGAGTGACCCCACTTGGTCTTATAGACTATTTAGGATAAAAAAAAAAATTGTCTGTGAATAAACAGGTTCACTTTTTTTTTCAATTTTATATATATTTTTTCTCTTATTGTATTGACTGGGTCACCCAGTAAAATATTGTATAGAGGCACAAACATCCTTGTTTGTTCCTAATTTGAGGGGGAAAGTATTTACAATTTTATCATTAACTATAATGTTAATATGAGGTTTCTTATGGATGCCCTTTATCAGACTAAAGAATTTCTTTCTGATTTGCTAAAAATTTTAAATCTCATGATTTAAAATTTCTCATGTTGCATTTTTGTCAAATGCTTCCCATCACTTCATTGAGCTAACTGTATAGTTTTTTTCTTTTATTCTGCTATTGTTGTGTATTGAAAACATGTCAAATGTCAAACTAACCTTGCATTCCTAGGATAAACCAACTTGCTATTTTTGGATATCACTGGTTTATTTGCTAACACAGTGTTAGAAAGTTTTGCATCAACTTTTATGAGACACATTGAACTGCAATATCCTTTTCTTGTAGCTTTTCCCCCCTCAGATTTTAGTGTTAGGGTCATGCTGGTCTCAAAACAAATTGGGAAGTATTCTGTCCTCTGTTTTCTGAAAGATGTTGTGTAAGATTGGTATTATTTCTTTCTTCAGTGCTTGATATAATTCACTAGTGAAAACAAATGGGCCTTGTGTAGTGTTTTGTGAGATAAATATAAATACAATTATTCAGTTTTTTTATTGAGTGTGTTTTTTCTTGTGACATTTGAAAGTTGCATTAACTTATGCATTTTATCTAGGTTGCTGTATTTACTGGCATAAAGTTGTTAATAATATTCTCTTTTATCTTTTTACTATCTGTAGGATTTATAATAATAATATCTCTTTTATTCCAGGTACTTGTAATTTATGTTTTTTTCCCTCTCCTCTTATTCCCTCAATTAGTACTGCTAAAGATTAGCAAAATTATTTATCCTTTCAAAAAACTAGCCTTGGCTTTAACTTTATTTCTTCTATATCATTGATTTTGGCTCTTTTAAAAATTATTTCCATATCTACTCATTTTTGGTTTAATTTATCCTTTCTCTTCTAGAATCTTAAGGGAGCATCTAAGTTGACCGATTTTAAAACTTTCTTGTTCTTTAATATAATAATTTAAGTCTATACATTTCTCTCTAAGCACTACTTAAGCTGCATACCACAAATTGTGATGTTTTATTTTTATCATAGTTTAGTTTGAAATATTTTCTAATTTCTCTACTGAGGTCTTCTCCAATTTATGGATTATTTAGAAGTGTGCTTCATTTTAAAATTTTGCTAATTTTTCTAGATGTCTTATTATTACTGATTTCTAATTTAGTCCTGTTGTTACTAGAAAGAATAACTTGTAACAGTTTTATCTTTTGAAATTAACTGAGACTTATTTTATGACCTAACATATGGCTTACCTTGGTAAATATTCCAACTACACTTGAAAAAAAAATGTGTTTTGAGGTTTTTACCTGTATGTTCTATAAATGTTAATCAAGTCAAGGTGATTGATAGTGTTGATCAAATCTTATACATCATTGCTGACTTTTTGGTCCAGTTATATTGTCACACACTAAGAGAGCACTTTAAAAACATTCAACTATGTTTGTTGATTTACCTTTCTCCCTTCAGTATATTATTTTTTTGCTTTATGTACTGTTAAGCTTTAGTAAAATAAAATTTAGTAAATTCTTAATTGAATAAATTCTGTACATCTGAATTTATTCAATTAACATTTAATGTAATTATTGTTACAACTGTATTTACGTCTATTATTTGTTAGTTGTTTTCTATTTATCTCATCTCTTTTTTATATTTATGTTCCCTCGTCTTGCCTTTTTTTTGGATTCACATTTTTAAACATTTTATTTTAATTTTTAAAGGCTTTTTAGTTGGTGTATCATTTTATATATTTTTAGCAATTACTGCACACACACACACACACACACACACACCCTTAACTATGGTCTATTTTGGAATAATATCATGCTACATCACAAGAGATACAAGTATTTTACAACTTTGTAAGTCCACTGACCTCTCCTATTCTTTTTGTGAATGTTTTAATATATACTTTCCTTTTATACAATACTAATCTCATAATGCAGTGTTGGAATTTTGCATTAAAGATCACTTATTTTTATGAGAAATTTAGAAAACAATATTTTGAATTTACTATCATACTTATCCTTTCAGATATTCTTCGTTTCTTCCTCTAGATGTGGAATTCCATCTGGTGTCATTTCCCTTCATCACGAAGAACTCTTTTAGCATTTCTTATAGTGTAGGTCTGCTGGCATCAAATACTCTCAGCTTTCATTTATCTGAATGTGTTTATTTCACTTTCATTTATGAAGGATGTTTTTGTTGGATATAGAACTATATATGGATCTGTTTTTCTTTCAGGACTTTAAAGATATTGACACATTTTCTTCAGCATCAATTTTCTAATGCTGACACAACAAATTACCACAAACCTAGTAGCTTAAAACAACACAAATGTATTATCCCACAGTTCTATAGGTCAGAAGTTCAGCTACAGTATAGTTTAACTGTTTCTTTTCTTAGTAACTCACAAGACCAGAATTAAGGCATTGGCAAAAATTCACCCCCTTTCCCTCTGGAGGCTCTAAGGGTGATTCTGTTTCCTTGTTCATTCAGGCTGTTGGCAAAATTCAGGCCCTTTTGCAGTTGTAGGGTGAAGGTCCCTGTTTCCTTGCTGTCTGTCAGTTGAGAGCTGGTCTTGCCTTCTAGAAGCTACCTTTCCTTGGCTTGTGGCCCTTGTTCTCCATCTTCAAAGGTGACAAAAGTGGTTCAAATCCCATCACACTTTATATCTGTCTTGTCTCTTCTCATGTTTTTCTGACTCAAGCTGGACCCTGGATAATCTAGCATACTCTCCCCTTCTCCGGACCTATGCTGTGAGTCACATCTGCAAAGTTCCTTTTGTCTTATAAGGTAACATATTTACAGGTGATTAGGATGTGGACATTTTGAGGTAGGGCCACATTATTCTGCTAACTGTAGCCTCCATTCGGATGAGAACTCAGCTGCCATTTTAATAGTTATTTCTGTGTAAATGGGTAGAAGTGGAGCTCAACAAATGTGGTATTCTTCCTTTAAGAGTCAGATCCTCTCCAGTTTCTGCCAGCTTTCTTCTCTCTTTACAGTCTTCAAATTTTATTTTTGTATTTCTTGAGAGTTTATAATGTGGTCTGGGGAGAGTCAACCATTACCAGAACCAGAATGAACTTCTCCTTCCTCTCCCTTGGTTTTAATTTAGAGAAATATCATGACTACAGTTTGTAGAAGTGACATTGTTGATAATGATGGGATAATTAAATGGAGATTGTTTTATATTTAATCCATTCCAAAGATCAGTAGACTGAGGTCACATAAAGTAGAAAATATAAATATAATTGAAAGAGAAGTTTCCACATGATATAGAGAGTTTAAAACCAGCTCTATCATTATTAGTTGTATTAACAAAGCCATGTTGCTTACATTCTCTGATCCTGTTTTTTATTTGTAAAGTGTTAATAATTAAGTATGGACATATGCATTAAATAAAGTTGTATCTATGAGAGCACTTGGCATACTGTATCTTTAAAACAGTGGTCGCCTGAATTTGAATCACTTCCAAAATTATTACCTAAAACCAAATTTAAAAATCAATTACACGGAACAGGCCCTCTGGAGGAGATATAAGAATTTCTGGGGGTATTTTCTTTTTTCTTTTTTTTTGAGTCAGAGTCTCACTCCGTCATCCAGCAGGCTGGAGTACAGTGGCACGCTCACGGTCACCGCAGCTCGACCTCTCAGGCTCCTGTGATCCTTCTGCCTCAGTCTTCCAAGTAGCCAGAACTACAAGTATGCGCTACCATGCCCGGCTAATTTATTTGTTTATTGTAGAGACGCGGTCTTGCCAAGTTGCCCAGGTTGGTCTCAAAACCGTGGGCTCAGGCAATCTACTTGCCTTGGCCTCCCAAAGTGCTGGGATTACAGGCTGAGCCACCCGAGGGCGTTTTTTCAAATCACATGTGCCCTTAGAAGATCTGATAATACCACTATAAGGAAGAGGTGCCATCCTTCTCTGAAGGATGATTTTAATTCAGGAGGTCTTGTGTGATGCCTAATAATGTGCATTTCTAACAGGTTTCCAGGTGATGCTGACCTTGTCAGACCAGAGAGGGACCACACGTTGAGAATCATTACTTTAAACATTTGAGAATGATAAAAGAAAATGGAAGTGCCCTACCATAAAGCATCCTTTGGGGCCATTTCTAAAGTGCATTTCTAGGTATGAATCAACTATGACCAAGTCTGGCAATTATACTTTTGAAAAACATACAGTGAACTCATCAACGCACACTAGCAAAACATAAAAACAGCCCACATTTTACCAGATTGCTTACTACATGTTTTGCATTGTGAGAAGTACTTTACATTGATCATCTCTCCTAAACCTCACAACTACCCCAGGAGGTGTTTAATTTACAGAAAAGGAAACGGAGGCTCAGGGAGGTTAAATGACATGTCCAATATCCAGGGTTGACCAGCTCTGTCCTGTGCTATGTACTACTATAGGCATTGCAGAAAACAAAGCAGTTCTACTCATTTCTTCAAAAGCTGGCTTTTGGGATTCAGAGAAAATTCAGACCCTGTGTTTGTTCTCAGGAAGTTTACCTTCCAACAGAGGAAGATGGTAAGCCCCCAATCTTTGCAAAAGTTGTGCCAATTGCTTTGATGGAATTGCTTCTGCAGAGACATGCTTCCAGGCGAGGGGGACAGAGGTCTAAGGGAAGGCAGTGAGGAGATGATCGGGCTGGGTTCTGACGTCACTAGTCTGGTAAAGACTGGAGCTAAAGGCCTTTTAACAGGCTTTCAGCCAAACCCTGGCTGCATATGAGAAATATCTGGGGGGGTTCCCCCCAACTTTTTTGAAGTATAATTGACAAATAAAATGTGTATATATTCAAGTGTACAACCTGATAATTTGATGTACATATGCATCATGAAATGTTTGCACAATTAAACTAGTTAACACATCGGTCATCAAATTTAGCTACAATTTTTGTGGGTGTGTGTTTGTTGAGGAAATTAAGATTTACTCTCTTTGCAAATTTCAAGCAAGCAATACGGTATCATTAGCTATAGGAATCACTCTGTACATGACATCCACAAAACTTGTTGATTATATAATGGAAAGTTTGCAGCCTTTGACCAATAGCTCTGCTAACCCCACCCCTACCCTCAGCTCCTGGCAATCACTGTTCTAGTCTCTGTCTTTATGGATTCAAGTTTTTTTTTTAGATTCTTGATATAAGGTTATACAGTATTTGTCTTTCTGCATTTAGTTTACTTCACTTAGCATAATGTCCTCCAGGTTTTTCCCTGTTGTCACAAATGACAGAATTTCTTTCTTGTAAATTGGTACAGCCATTATGGAAAACACTGTGTGTGTGTGTGTGTGTGTGTGTGTGTGCCACAATTTCTTTATCTTTTTACCCATCTGTAGACACATGGGCCATTTCCAAATCTTGGCTATTGTAAATAATGCTGCAATAAACGTGGGAGTGTAGATATCCCTTTTAGACGCTCTTTTAATTTTCTTTGGTTTTATCTATCCAGAAGTGGCATTGCTGCATCATATGATAGTTCTATCTTTAATTTTCAGAAGAATCTCCATATTGCTTTCCATAATGGCTGTATTAATTTACATTTCCACCAACAGAGAACAAGGGTTCTCACCAACACTTATCGCTTGTCTTTTTGATAACAGTCATCCTAACAAATGTGAGATGATGATCAAATTGTGGTTTTGATTTGCATATCTTTGATGATTAGAAATATTGCGCATCTTTTCATATTGGCCATTTGTATTTCTTCTTTGAAGAAACATTTATTCAGGTCTTTGCCCATTTTTTGAGTTGTTTTTCTGCTATTGAGTTGTATGAGTTTCTTATATATTTTGAATGTTAACCTTTTATCAGATATATGCTTTGCAAATACTTCATCTCATTCATAGGTTGCTTTTTCATTTGGTTGATAGTTTCTTTTGCTGTGCAGAAGTTTTCAGTTTAATGTAGTCCTACTTGTTTATTTTGCTTTTGTTGCCTGTGTTTTTGGAGTCATATTAAAAAAATTATTGCCAAGACCAATCTCAATAGGTTTTTCTCGTATATTTTTTTCTAGGGGTTTTACTAAAGCTTCAAGTGTTACATTTAAGTTTCTAAAACTTTGCGTGTGAACATCCAATTTTCCCAACACCATTTCTTGAAAACACAATCCTTTCCCTATGGGCTTAAAAAAAAAAATACAGATGCCTGGGCTTCACTAAACAAACTGAATCAGAATCTTTAGAGGTTTGATCCAGAGACCAGCATTAAAAAAAAAACAAAAAAACTCTCCATGTGATTCTAACATGCATCCAAAGTTGAGAACCACTGCTTTCAATGATTGTTAAAATATTTGTTAGAAATGATAGTTATGTAACTCAACTAGGGTGAATTAATGGCATTTCCTAAATTACCCTGATGACTGAAATCATCTGGGTACTTAAAAAAATATATCAGAATCTGAGGACCCATCGTCTGAAAATTTTGCTTTAGTAAGTCAGGCAAATATGGAATACAAGATAAATAGTTCTCAAAGTGTTGTCTGGGGGACAAACAGCATTGGCGTTGTTTGAGAACTGTATAAAAATGCAAATTCTCAGGCCTTTGCCCATATCTACTGAATCAGAAGTTTAGGGGTTATAGCCCAGCATAATCTGTATTTCAAATATTTGTATGTGATTTTCACGCACACACCACAAATTTCAGAATCACTGGTTAGAAAGCTACCTTAGGCCAAAGTCACAAGTGCAATCTGCATGAAACAAGGACCTTTATTAGGTCCACAGAGTATACTTTGAATCCAGTGTCCCTTATTAGTATTCTGAAGAACAGAAGTGCATGCTTGGTGGCTCGTGGCCAGAAGCAGCACATCATTCATATCAATATCACTAAAACACTCTTTCCACTGAGGCTAAGCTATTAGGGTGATGGCTATAAAAAGTCAATCATCTTTGCAGAAAGTCTTATGTGGGGCACTTTCAAGGACATTTAAGACATTCAGAGAGAGGCTGGGGTGGGGGGCAGACATGAGTCAATAGATTTGATTCTTGTTTTCAAACTGACGGTGAAAAATTGGTTCCCAGATCACACATTTCTAGGCTTTGCACAGAAGCTTTGTGTTGCTCTAGGAACATTTAAAGTACCCAGTGGGAACATCTTGGCATAGCATTTGCTGTTATCCATCTGGTTACCTCAGGTGAAGCCATGTGCACACTCCAAGCCACTGGCAGGCAACAGGAATTCGGGTTCAAGGCCAAGGCCAGTGCATGGTCATCACTTTGCAGCCATTTCCTGGAACTCCTGCTCTCACTTTAAGTTTTCTTCTCTTTAAGTTATCTTACAGTGGAATGGCATTTTAATATCCACCCAACAGAGGATGTAAAATCGGCTCCAGGACTTTTGCTCAAGCAAATGCCAGGATGAACACTGTTGAGCTTTTAGATACACCATGTGGTTTTAATCTAATCCACAGGAAGTCACCATTAATCTTGCCCTCAGAGGATAAACTGGTCAACACCCTGTGGAACCACCTTACAGGTTAAAGTTCAAATTCCCGAGTTTGTCCTTTAAGACCCATCAGATGGGGGCTAACTTATATCCCCAGTTTCATCTTCGCCAATTTCCAATTTTCCTCATCTTCATAAAACTATTTGTCATGACCTGAATACTGTATTCTCTCATTCTACGAGGATGTAAGATTTGTGGGAGCTGGAATTTTGTTTTCATTGTTGTTTTAGCCTTAATGCCCAGAACAACACATAATAGACATTCAACAAACACATACTTCTCTGTGACTTTCCACATTCTGTCCTGTAATTAGGACAGGATGAATTTTGCCCGCTTGCCCGCTTGGCAAATACCTTCTTGGCCACAGCTCTAGATCACTGGAGGAGAGGAAGCTCCTGACAGCAGCCCTTGCAATGCTGTATTATAGAGGCACTGTAAATGTTCCCATGTCAATCTCTCCTACTAGACCATGAAGGTCCTGAAGGCAGGGACCGCCTCCTTATCCATATGGCAACTTCATGGCTCCCTGGCTCATATTCGGGAAACGTTGACTGAATCCGTGAATGATTCCAAGATGGGATTGGGATTCTATGGTCTGTGGCCTTCCTGGAACTTGTGCCCAATTCTTAGCTGTTTATGGCATTCGACAGTTCAGGTCTGGGGAAGCCCTCAGCATACAGATCAACACTGAATGAACATGGTAGAGCCAGGTGGCTCTGCTATTTAAGGCAGTGCAGTAACTGCTACACATGTCACCTTAGATACTTTGATCTTCTGGATTGGAAAACCCTCTGACTTGTGTATTTGATTTCACTAGCTCCAAAAGGAGGAGAGAGTAACAGAACGATGCCATTCTGAAGGATTATAATTTTTAAGTAGGTCTTTATTTAGAATAAAAGGAAAACATTTTTCTGAATATTTCTTATAAAAGCAATTTTAGTAAATCTTTAATAACTTAGACTCATGAGAAAGCTACTTTAAATTAATGCAAACATGAATTATGAAATATTCCTAAACTCTGAACAAGCAACAAAGATAAGAATTTTTCAGAATCACATTTTCATCAGGGAAAAAGACTTACAATGAGTATATGAAAGAATAGTAATAAAAAAAAAGTTCAGGCCCTTGTGTTTTGGGATCATATTTACATTACATTTTCATTAACGGCAACTAATGTGTTTGGAAGAAGTTTGCTTTCTCGGTGTAGGCAAACCACAAGCTTGTATTTTCTTTTTAAATAATTGTGAGTTTTCAAGAAGTCCTTTTGCTTCGCTAATAATACAAGAAAATTTGAACCTGTACCTTTTAGAAAGGATTACTGATTCCAAATTTCCACTGAGATTTTGCTATTTTAATATCACATGATAAACAACCCTGGTCATAAAACAAAGCAAATAAACATTTCCAGCACCCAAGGAGCTCACGGGTTTTCTTTTTCAAAAAGTATCTTTTCCAAAATTCTGCTCCTTGAGGCCCCTCAGGCCCTGCTGGGGGTAGGGGAGGAGTTAGGAGACGTGAGCCAAGCTCCAGATTCCCTTCTTCCCACCATCACTTCAAAGACCCCAGGTTCATGTTGCTTTACAAACAAATTGGGTTCCACATGAGAATGAGTCTGAACAAAGTGTCTGTAATATGAAAAAAAAAAAAGAATTTGAAAGCCACTGTTTTACAACAGTGACAGACACACAGAGGACATCTAGACAGGAAAATAAAAATATTAAAGTGATACACAAATGGACCCTGAAAGATTTACATCCCCCACAGGCCAAGGTTAAATGCATTTTATTGTTGAGGAGCAGTGTAACTGTCAAAATGGGTAGAGAGCTCTGGGAAGGGAGCTGTCACCTCCCTCCTAATCTGCCCAAGAAGGCCTCACAGAGGAAGGAAGAAGTGAAAGGCTGCTGGATGAAAGGAAGACAACTTAGCAGGGTGCAGGGGAGAAAGGCAGACTCTTCCAAGCCCAGGTCAAAATTGCAAATGGACTCCGTGATTAGGAAAAAGTAAAATCTCACTGCTAAATCCATTAATGGTCATAAAACCGTCACCATTCTTCTCATTAGGCAGGACTGGTCTCTTTTCTCTTTGGTTTTAGTGATGGCTGTTGTTTCACACCCTCATTCCTGCCTTTCTTGAGTTTTCTTCCTCTCCCTGGCCAGTCTCTTCCTTCCCTTAAGACTCCCTTGCTCCCTCCATCAGATGTTTCAGCAATGGTGGAGAGGCACTTTCACGTAAAACCCACTCACGAGCACTCGGTTGACCTTCCTGTCAGCTGAAAAAGCCCCCCAAGGGCCTTAGGCTGAACTGCGTAGAATAAGCAAAAAGGAAAGGCCACCACTGCCATTTCACGGTGGAGCATCTTGAACAGGAAGCCGAGGAGGAGCTGATGAGGAGGCCGGCCTCATTCTCTAGTTGAGGCTGGAAACCCTGAGCAGCTCTGCCTCCTGGGAGGAGTAAAGTTTGGGAAAAGTTTTCTAAGCCAAGCAATGCAACTTGAGGAGGGAAACTTGACAACTCTGTAAAAAGAAGTTATCATGGCTATATATCTTCCATTTTTTACTTTTGTACATGAACGCACTTTAATGGCTTCCTGATTCCTTTAAATGTCAAGCCTGGTATTCAGCATCTATTTCCTTATTTTCTTTTAATAAGTTCCTACGGATTACACAGAGAATGCCAGACGCTTTCCATACTCTTATCATTTTTAATTGTTTAAAACATTTGAAAATTGGTAAAAATAAAAGTGTGAGTGTCTACGTAATGTTATATACTAAAGCATCCTTATTCATTGAACTTTCTTTCATGGAAATAATTTTCAAATAACTTTATGCCCAAGATGTCTCACTGAATTGGATTTATTTCTTTAACATATAAAAGATACCCTCAATTAAAAATGTGAGAACCAAGGCTGGGCATGGTGGCTCATGCCTATAATCCCAGTACTTTGGGAAGCCAAGGTGGGAGGACTGCTTGAGGCCAGGAGTTCGAGACCAGCCTGGGCAAGAAAGAGACTTCCTCTCTACAAAAAAAGAAAGAAAGAAAAATTAGCTGGGCATGGTGGCGCACACCTGTAGTCCCAGCTACTCAGGAGGCTGAGGCAGAATAAGGCCTGAGCTCAGGAGTTTGAGGCAGCAGTGAGCAGTGATCATGCCACTGCACTCCAGCCTGGGCAACAAAGTGAGACTCTGACTCAAAAAAAAAAAAAGTTAGAACCAAACTATAAACATCTTTGGTGAGATTTTTAAAGTTTAAAAATTATATTGCCTCATTTTAAGGAACATTTTTCCATTATAAACCACCAAATACAGAATTTAAAAGATCCCTGTGAATCTATGCCATCATTAAGTACTAGTAAGAAATTTAATACAAAGGCATTAAAAGACAATATGAATAGGTGGCTATTAGATTGTACAATTAGTTAGCAGCAAAAAAATGTTTAAATCATATTAAAATCAACCAGCACATATTTATTTTAATATTATTTTTTATTTTGAAGATGTGGGCTACAATTCAGAGTTAGGTACATAAGTGGTCATTGTACAGGTGAAGTTTGGGCCTCCCATTGGTCCTCACTTCACCTGGTTTGGGATCAGGTATGCTTGTTAGTGTTACGTGTCCCCCTCGCCTGCCCTGGCAGTGTCCCGCTACTGCCAATCCCGTTCATGTAGTATTATGGTAAATGTTCAGGAACCGCTTATGAGTGAGAACATGTGGTACTTGGGTCTTAGTTTCTGCGATAGATCACTGAGTATGATGGGTCCTCAATTCAAGTCGCTGTGAAGTTCATAATCTTGTCCTTTATAGCCGCATAAAATTCCATCATGTATACGTGCCACATTTTTTTTTTTTAATCTAGTACACTTTCAATGAGCAGCTTGGTTGATTTCATGTTTTTGCTATTGTGAAAAGTGCTGCAATAAACATGCAAACCAACACATATTCACAGAGTACCTGCTATATGTCTGGCACTCTGGAACAAGAGCATCTCAAGTTTGGGCGCTCAAATATTTCACAGTATTGTTGCACAGGTAGGATATAAACACATGGGTAAAGGATAAATATTTTCCATATTCAGATATCTAAATAGGAAGCCCATACAATGAAGAGGCTGAGTTGTATGGAACAGCTTTCAACATTTTTCTGGCCCAACATACTAAAGGACTAAGACATCCTTTCATTAGGCATGTCTGGGGAAATGCCTCCAGACAGCAGGGCCTTGATGGGGTGGAGTGGAGTGTGTCCTCTAGGAAATATATGAGTATCTCACTGAGGTGAGAATGTTTGACAGGTGACCCGAGATCCCCACCAGCAGAGTGAGCTCTCTTTTCCTTCCCCCAAACTCTATCCTCCCCTGGTATAGAGGATTGTTGGAATGGCCAACAGGAACTCAGAAAAGGCACATCATATAGGACCTTTCGACAAGTTTTAATGAAATGGGACTTCAATTGAACCTTAAAGATGATACAGGTTTGGCTGTTATGAAAATGAATACAATGTTCCATACTTTTTCTTTGGAATATGCCTCTGTGATCATGTTCCCCAGAAGCACAGAACAAGATACGTGGAATACTGAGCCATTAAAATTCAAATAATTTTATTTTTATCAAAATAATGTATGCACACATTTAAAAGGATAAAAAGTGCTCAAAGACTTAGAACCAAAAATAACACGCTCTGGCAGTTTCCCTTCCCCATCCCCAACCCCTGTGCCCTATAAGGCAACCGCATTTTCTTTTTTTCTTAGCAATTTCTTCTGATAGTTCCTCTAACAGAATGTACATACCCTTTATCTGAAGTTTCGCCTTGTTGCCATTACCAGAGGTCAACTGTAGTGTGAAAATTGGTGATTACAGTATAATAAGATTCTGATAGAGAGATCACATTCATACCACTTTAAAAAATTTTTTTTATTTTAAAGATGTGAGGTACAACTCAGATTTAGGTATACAAATGGTCCGATTTAGGTGTACAAATGGTCACCATACAGGTAAAGTTCGGGCCTCCCTTTGGTCCCCCTTTCACCTGGTTTGAGAACAAGTACCCTTTTATTGATATATATTGAGATCAGGTACACTTATTGATATTGTTATATGCTCCCCCTTCCCTGGCAGTATCCTGTTACTGCCAATTTCTTTCTTATAGTATTATGGTAAATGTTCAGGGTCCACTCAAGAGTGAGAATGTGTGTACTCAGTTCTTTATTTCTGTGATAGATCACTGAGTATGACAGACTCATACGGTTATACTTGTTCTCTTTTTATTATCAGTTATTGTTATTCATCTCTTACAATGTTCCTAATTTATAAGTCAAACTTTATTAAGTATGTATGTATAGGAAAAACCAGTGTCTGTAAGGTTTGGCACTATCCATGGTTTTAGATACTTACAGATTGGAATCTTGGAATGAATCACTTGTAGATAAAGGAGGATGACTGTGCTGCAGTCTTTTGATTCATCAAATTAAAATGTATCTATCAGCTTATAATTATATTAGATGAGTATTTCAGCTCTTTCACACATCCTTTCTTTACGTAGTCTCATAAACTGTATTTTGTCAATTTTAAGACCCATTGTTTTCATACATTTTAACATCTCTGACATTGATACGCACTTTATCATGAATGTGTGTCATGCTTTTTTCTCCTTCTTGCTGGCATATAAGATAATAGTGCATCTTACAATTAAAGGTGTCTTGGACTGATGAAATGAGTTTTGGTTAATTCCATATTCAGGCTTTACTATTATGACTCCATAAAGAGGATTTACTAAGGAGCAAAGTGGTGACTTGATGACATTGTTTTCTTCTATGGCTTTTCCCTCCCACTGAAATAACTGTCCATTTTTTTGTGTGTGCTTGAGTTTTTGAACTGTTAGCCATTTCCCCCAAACATCTGCAAAAAAGCCTCTTAATATAATTTTAATATAATTTCCTACATGTACCCAAACTAGCAAGGGATTTTTGGTTTTAATATTTCTTGCGAACTTCTCTCTGGAGCCCTGCCCATTTCTACTCCAATATGGGCTGGGTCCTCTTGGTTGGCTGCTCTGTTGTCATCCTGGGACTTTCCCTTTGCCTTCGTCTCAGAAACCTCCTT